>JAQGBH010007155.1:0-11435 GCA_034698265.1 Sminthurinus aureus
ATGCGGAAAATCCGTTTCAGGCAATTCTAAGACTTTTTCAAAAAAAAAATTTTTTTTTTTGACAAGTCTTAAAATTGTCCTCCGGGTTTTGGAGGGTTCCCGGGGTCGTAGAAAAATCTCAAATACCTACAGCACTGATGACAACCATGACAATGTCAATAAAAAAACCCCATGCGATTTGGTCAACCCGTTCGGCTGGAACCGTGCAAAGGACAGACGGACAGACAGACGGACGGACAGACAGACAGACGGACAGACAACATGATAGAATAAGGGGAGCTCGCTTCGCTCGCTCCCTAAAACATTTTGTGTTTGTCGTATCAACTCACCCAAAATAATTGGCAGCCATTCATTATCTGAAAGGCACATTAAAATGAGAGATAAAATCATGTAGAATTTAAACTTTATACTTTATATATCAGCCAATGCAATGTAATAAGCAAAGTAGAATTTTGTAAACGAAAAATGAAAAAATTGATGGTAAGAAATTCATGTACATGTTACGTGCTGATATTCTGCAATGACAATTTTTCGAGCTTGCTGATATAAAGTTTCATCATTCCAATGTGAATTTACTCTACTCAGTTCAAATGCAACTCTATTATGTTCTCGAAGCCAAATAGTGTGGATACTGGTCAACCCGATCTATATTTGGAATTTGCATATATGTACACACAAATAAACAGATGATAGATGACATCCATTTTATCATTGTTCTTTCATTCTAATAAAATTTATAAAAGCTAGTAGATACAGATAATAAATAAATAATTGTGAGAAAAGCTCAGTTGCTAACCTGTTCATTTACACGCTTGTCTCCTGCGACAAAGCAATGAAGTCCACTTGATCCGGTAGGATTTTCACATTCGTCTTGGTCCAAGAGATCAAGAGGAAGTAAATGACGACCTTGTGGATCACGGGTAACACGAAGTAATCCACCTGAAAATTCTCTCAGACTGCAACGCAATTATAGCAAAGTAGATTATAGATTACACTATAGGACCTTCCTTTTCATTTCCTCTGGATTCTTGATGTGATATTTTTTGCAGACTTAGATAACTTTAAGTTTATTTCTGCTGATTTTACAGCTATGCAAACAAGTCTATATTTAAATGTTGTAGACATTTTAGGGAATTTACCTTTCTCCCTGCTCGCCATTGTTTCCGTAAATTTGCGATGCATCTAGCCAGTGAGTGAGTTGATTGAGCTTAAAGAGGAAATCATGGATTATGTGGATTACATTAATTCCATATGGCCATTTTCATTCTGAATAAGAATATTACTATAGTGGTCCTCCACAAAAAACTATAGATTATAGATAAGACTTGAAAATGAAACCACCTTACTTGATCAGCATGGCCAAAATCACAGTCAATACGGGGTGCTATCATCGATCTTACAAAGTTCATACACTCTCCGTATGAGGCCTGGTCACCGGAAGGTACTTGGATGGGAAAACAAGCCGGATGTTGTTGTTCAGATACATCTTTACAGCAGTCAATCCCTGACATGTCAGCAAAACGGAAGATTGGAACATGCGAGAGGTCATGGTCGAGGAATTGTCCGAATTGCATTACTAAATGAGAATAACGAGTATCCGGTTGGTTTACATCTGGTACTAAACTACGAGAAATGACCCTAGGATTTGGTAGGGGTCGTCCATCTGATCTGACTCGAGGAGTCCAAATCCCATCTGCATAGTCCGGAGGCAATAACCTTAGCAAAGGAGTTTTACTCTGTCCAAGCTTGGGAATTCGAAGATTATTACATGAACCATCAATAGTCCTATATTTCGAGGAAACATCGCATCTTGGAGTTGGTGGACACGTTTTACCTGTATAAAAGTGCAGTACATTTAAAATGCACCATGACACGTGTTTATAATTGATTGAAGATTGCAGAAGACTGGATACATATTATATCACTACATGTAGTTTAATATTAATTTCAGTAGGCATCACATGGTTACTGTGAATTGTGAACATGCATATGCACATATAATATATATATAACTTATATATAATATATAATATAAGTAGATAGATATATATATATACCTAACACGGTAGGAAGGAAAGAATATTCTTGAAGACCAATGCCAGCTTCCTGTGGAGAGAGATTGTATCTACAAAAAATGTGGGTTTTACTCTTCTGCATATATAATATATATATTCATTCATCAAACATGTAGAAAAAATATAGGACAGGCATCGTACAAGTTTTCTCTTCGGTTACATAAAAGAATATATAATGCTCTTAAAATTTCAATGCTAATAAGTAAACTCTGGATTACTTGTCTTGAATGTAATTACAAGCTCGGATGACCAAATAATTGTCCTGAGCAGTCTGAATAACGTCTGCAGTTGTCTAAACACATAGAAAATGGCAATTAAACTGTGGACTTCTTTTTCAATGTCAGCGTACTCATTCAACCACAACTGTTCATTCATGCAATAAAATGCTTTATTTTGTACTCGTAAATAAAGTTTAGTTTTTTTTCTCTTGATGCCTAAATAGATTTCCCCCAGTATGAGAATCTTTTTTCATACATACATTGTTAAATTTTTGTAGATTTTTTCCTTATTGTTAACATAATGTACATATGTCATACTGAAACGCAGTACAGCACGGAATATGTACAATGTACAATGTACAGCTTGAATGTGTGAGGTTTTGAAATTGTGCCTACTTATGTACTATGTACTTACAAACACATTAATAATGTACATTATAAGTGTGTGTAAATGATAACAACGTTTTGTTTTTAATGAAAAAAATGAACCTCGCAATTTGAAAGAACTCATCTCTAATGTTTAAAATATTCATGGTTTTCCAATAATTTTATCCAAGAAATCGCCAAAATGGAGAAAACAATGTATAATATTATACGTTATACTTTATGGTCTATGGTACACAACAATACACAACAAAGACTTGAGAAGGATACAAGTAAACAAATACCGGAAGCACAACTGTTTGAACAAAAACACTGATCGTAAATATGGCGTAGATTTTAGTAAGTATTATTACACCAGTAAGTGCATGTATAGGTATTCGGTATTTAAATTTGTACAGACGACCTTATGATTATTCTACATTCTATATTTTCTACTTAACGTTCATGTATATATACATAATATACTGTGATATACAAGCAAAACAATAAAAAGTGAAGGATTTATTTTTACTTGGAAAAACTGGAGATGACCATGTGCGGGCGTTCCTAGAGGGAAAAAGTAAAATTAGTTTTGTAAAAGACGTATGGATTTTTTTTTCTCAGACCTCAGACTTCCAAAAGACTTACCTTTTTCGACTACTGCATTTAGTTCTAACAATCGGACTTCAATATCCTTGTAAGTAGTTGAATAATCATAGCCAATTCTGGCAGCTAGCTGTAAGGATTCTTCGGAAATATCCGGAACTGATACGGTCCCTCTGGAATAAGGGCGAAAGTGATTGCCTATACTTTCAGCTCCCGCTTCGTTTGGATAAAATCCAGAGCAGCAGAGTCCTTTAGCCTGATTTCTGTTTGGTGTTCATTGTTCATTGGAGTGAATGAGAAATCAGCATCAAAATATTACAAACAAATTTTTATCATGCGTTCTTAGTTCTTATACTTCTTGCAAATGAAAGAAGCAAAGAATAGCAATGCATTAAACTAAATACAAATAAAGTTATAATACATAAGCATACCCTAAATAACAGCATCTATCCTTTGCCCTTAAATACTGCTGAGCGTAAGATGCACAATGAACAAAGTTGTGACATTTGTCACCAACGTCACAGATGACTTCTCTACTTCCCAAAATTATATCCGTGTTTCCCGAATCAAAAATGTAGACATTCGGTGTGTGGTTAGGCTTACTTGGTAGAGGCTTGCGAATTCCTAAATAAAATAAAATAACATGCTATTTCTAAGTCTTCAGATAAAAATCAGCATGTTGTTCTATAATCTAGATTCTACATCACAGAATGTAGTATGATGTATGATGAGCAATGAGCATACAGCATACTATGCATATTCAGCGATTGGTATAAAAATCTCATTATAGACTTGCTCATTTTTCTACAAAACAAAGCAAGTAAAAAATCTTGTGTAGTCTAATGAATCATGAAGCATAAGAAAACATAAAAGTACCTTTATTGTTATTGTTATGATTGTATTTATTTCTCCCTTTTCCCGAAGTCCATCCAATTCCTTTCCATCCTTTGTTGCCTTTGTAAAATTATTACACAATATTTTTAGTGCACATTATATTACTAGTAATTCTCACATTAAATTATTACTTTCTAAGCGGTTTACCCATGTTATATATATATAAACTATAACGATATTTGTTTTTACACACGAAGCTATATTTTTCAATGTCCTTACCATTGTCAGAAAAATATATTTGTCGCTGGAATTCATCAGTATTATTTTGAAAACTTCCTGGTAGTAGGTCCACATCTTCGTCCTGAAGTAATGTAGAAATACTAGACAAAAATAAAGTCTCGTTGGCTAAATTCGTGGCCTGACTAGATGTAAATAACACTGAAAACAGTAAATGTTGAAGGAATAAAAAGAAATAAACAACTCGAGCCATTTTCCCCACGTTTTTTTTTTACTAAAAGTCCACTCTGTTGTTGTTGAAGAGTCCTTTGTTACACTTTGATTTTCAACTACTTATATAAATTTTAATGTTATTATGATGACTTCAAAATGCTGTCTTTATTTAGACAATTTGAACTCATGCTCGTTTTGGATGATGCACTGAGTACACATGCTCCCTAGAATGAAAGTAAAACTAAAACCAAGTCCTTTCAGATTCGTAGTAAAATTGTAACCAGAAAAAGAAAGAGGTGTTCTAAAATTGGATGGAGTGATTTAACTAATGAAAAATGAAAGACCAGCACAATGACTTAGTACAACTTTTTATCAGTTGATCTTGATCGACGTCACGTCTTTTTTCATCCTTGGAATACTCGTACACACAAATTATCCATGGCCTCTGCTTATTAGTAGTACCTAATTGATTTCGCATCCGTTGGTATTTTCCAAATTTTTCCGTGTGTACACCGGTATGTAGTAGGTACTATGATAAAAGTATGTATTCGTATCTTTTGCATAAAAGTAGTTTCCAGTGTTGTATTGAGTGAGAATGTGGAAATGAAGCTTTTTTCGATCGAGATGGTGCAAGACAAAGAACATACAAGACCTACGACGTACAAAGCTTTTCAAGCTTCCTAACAATGAATGAATGATGTTTAACGTGGGAATTTAGTTTCTGTTCTAATGTGTGTACTTTATCGCTCCAAAATGACGAGGTACATGAAATGCTTAAGAATCTAAAATAAAAAACTCATGTCGTCAAAGTATATATATATATATATATATATATATATATACGACATAATATTTTGGTTATGCAAGGAAAAACTTAGAGAAAATGGAAGGCAACTTTGAACCAAATCATATATTATTATAGTAACTAATTCTATAACTAGAAGAACACCAAGTCTATAATGGTACTCTAGTATTCTATATATATGTATCATGTTTTGTTTTTACGTGGAAGTGGATGCGTATATAAAATTGAATTCGACAAAATATGTTTTTATTATTCCGAGTACAGATTTGTACAAACATATTTCTTACTTAATGCGAATTGTTATATCTAGTATACAATGACCGTTATTTAAAATGTATACATACGCATAATCAAAAAAGAATTTCACCAGGTACATAAATCATGTATTTAATATATTATGTAATATTATGTAATAATTATACCTTTTCTAAAAGGATATTATATATGTATGCGTAAAATAAACTTATACTTTATAGATTATATTATATTTTAAGCTATGATACTAATTCACCATAATAATAATAAATATTTGGTTTCTTATTAATAGCTGAGCATAAAATCAACCTTATACAACCCTTTTTAGAGTGTTTTTGGGTTTAAAGTAGGAAAAAGAAATCTTTCACCAATCATTTATACAATGTTAATGAAACAATACTACTTTATGTAACATTAAAAATATAGTCCATGACTATAAGAATTTCACATGTGAAAAACTGGTAAAAAATAATATTGCTTCTGCATAATACTTTTCAAACATTTTTGATTCTTAGTTGTGTACAAATGTTCAACATATGCATGTGTATATATATTATATAAAAAAAATTAAGAAAATCGGAAAACATCATAATAATTATTGAAAAATACTTTATGAATATTATATAGAGTCATGTTTCACCATCAAGCTAAAACACAATAACAAATAACAATAATAATCAATATAATATTATGACAACAATATATTATAGTATACTATATACATATAATGCGTAACATATGTACACTATTTGAATAGTTGACTAATTCATACAACGTTTAGTAATTTTTTAAACATTTTCAATTTAAACCAATGAGTTAACATTATTCTATTACGTAACAATTTTTATTAGAGAGCTATTTAAAGCTTTCTAGTAACTTTTCTAGTATTTGAATTCTAAAATCTAAAATAAACACGAAAAAAATAACAATTTCACGTAAAAAAAAGTACAGTTTACGTAACAATAGTATAGTTGGCATCATAATATAAGTAACATAGCAGAATTACAATATTTTTGTGAGTGTCGTAAAATTACGTTTGATTAACAAGTTTGATTTAAGAATCTTTAGGTGATTGAACATCTATAGAAATATTTCAATAACAATTAAAAGTTTTTTTGAAATACGAGTTTTTACTAAATTCAATAGTGACTTTATCTTGTAGTGAGTCTTGTGATACAATAGCTATGTCACTATTACTTGTGGTATAATATATATTCTGATGTCTCTAATCTAATATTACAAAGAATGTAATTTGATAGTACTTTAATACATTATTAATTATCACAATCAGTATTTTTTAATTAATGTTTCAATATTTTTTGTTACCTGTCCGATATTTTTGTACATTCAACTGCAATCTTGCCTCTTGTTCAGAAATAAATTCAATACGCTACGTTATATTCTGTGTGGATTCCTACACTGCAGAAACTAGAGCCCGACACAAATATATATGTATTATTAAACTGCTATCTTGAAAACAAATATTTAACATCAAAAAATAACTTTAAGTGACCTCCATAATAATATAGTAGCTACAAAATTAAAATACATTATAAAAACGACTTACTAAAGTCAAACTGGTGTTTATGTGGTTTTGTCTTGATTTTGGTATATTTTAAAGCCTAATGGTTTAGATATAATATTATTACAATACTTTGAGACACAAGTATCATATAATTTTCGAAATTCAACAATATGTGAAAAAGAAGCAAATTTGCATAATAATAATTCTCAAGACCATTTTGTTATATGCAGGCTTCATTAAAAGCCATATTAGATATATTTATGTGATAGAAACTATTTCTATTTATATTGTAGCTTATTTGCTACCCTATAATGTTTGGTGTTATCTTAAACTCTGAACACGAAATTTGAAGCTTAACTTGTCACTGTTCGTAGTTTTTTCTTGTAGTTAAAATTTACAAAAGAGAGTTGTTAAGACTTTTCACCCGATTGATTTTGTAATCTAGACAGAAAAGCTTCTCTTCTTAATCGAATAGCCTCATTACGTGCTTCTGTAGTATGTGCTTCAGATTTATTTGCATCAGATAGCCCAACAGAGTCGTCAGCTCGTCCCAACTTAAAACCGGGTCCAAAGTCTGAATCATCACTATTCATATTTTCGAATGCCCGGTCGGCCTCCAGATTCTCAGGTATATTACCAAACACGAAGAATACTGTATGTTTACCTACAAAATGTTATTTAATAATTAAAAGTTTATTATTTTCTTCAGACATGTTTTTTTTTATACAAAATACATAGGTTAGTAAATTCAGTAACATGATCAAGTACCAAAAGATAATATTATACATATTACATGCAAACATAATATAATAATATAAGAACCATGAATGCAAAATATAATATAAAATAATATAATGTATACTATGTACCATCAGTTTCATATGTTTTCAAGAGCAAGGTAAAGTATGAGTCTGTAAGTAGCTGAGGTTCTTTTAGTGTTGAATTTAAATTTAACCAAGTATTATGCGTTAGGCCAAATCGTCTAAAGGAAAACCAATGTTCATGTTCATTGGTAATGATTAAGCGTTGCTCCCTATTAGACAAAGTATAGAAATTAATAATAAAAATGGTAAATTTTCAGCATGAGTACATAATCAATTTGATCATTATTGACTTTATATCTGTAATTTAATTTTTAATCAATTAATGAAATTATTAATAAAAACATAATACATGATTATTATATTGTTATTCAAAATTTGAAATGAACAAATTTTCTTACAAAGGGGATTCTCTAGCTTTTACAGCTCTATAATCAGTTGAATTATATGGAATCAGATCCATCTCTAAATTTTTAAGGGCAGTTTGTAATACTTGTACTCCGAAAAACCCCGTATCGTCAAAATTTATACTTGGTTTCTAAAATAATAAAAACTTGAATTAAAGTACATTTTTTAACATAATATTCATTTCAAAATTGAATCGAAATATGTAGATCTTTAAGAAAAAGTACTTTACTTTGATTCTGACTTTTGACAATGCTTGAAATTATACAGAATTCTATGTATATTATACCTTCATAATAATATGTAATTTCAAAGAATCTTTAACATGCACAAACACACTAATCGAATTCCTTACATTAATAAATTCCTTATACTCTTCTGTTTCAGTTCCAAATTGAGCCATTGTTTCTCTTTCTTTTTCATCCAGGTCTTTTGCAACTGTCGCAAGATCAACAGCATTGAAAATGTGGGATTGGACAGCATTATTTAAACTGCAATGTACATTGTAAATTATAACTTGAAATTCAAAGAATTTGCTGAATCTCATATAGTAGTATTACATCAGATCAAAATTACCATCATTTACATGTTTTAGATTTTGTAATGACACGTAGTATAAAAACTTTTGATTAAACAATCACTTACCAATGCTGACCACATAAAGCACCTTCTTGTTTTTCAAAATATACCTTTGATAATGCATTTTCTAAACTTGCATTTTTAGTACGTTTTCCTGGATTTTTTGAGGTACTCATAATTTGATCTAGATTTTGTTAGCTTTTTACAATTTTTGGTCAATTCTGATGTTTCATATGCAAGAACTAAAAGTCAAAATATGTAGTACATATTATATATATTTATACGACTTTTATTTTTTAAATAATCATAAGTATAAAATATAATAATATGTATTCTGTTTTATGATTTTATTCTTTTTAGTAGTCCACTGTGGTGTACCTTCAACCTTCAATTGGTGAAGTTTGTAAATGTTAGTACTGTTTTTCACATATATATATCGGTGTAAGTATGATGTATTCACTGATTAGCTAAATGTTCACTATATTATTATTCATTCTGCTATTTTACAAACTCTACACTCTACACCTCACTCTATTTATCTCTATTTACTACCTATTTTTTATTATAATAATTAATTTTAATGTTTTTAATTTTTTTTGGAATGACAAAAAAATTTCAAATTTCGAAATTTCGCTGACAGTGTCATGTGATTGTACTGGGAAATGTACAAAAAAGAGAAAGTCAGCACAGGTGAAAGCAATTGTGGAAATTGCTCTATTTTCTATTTTCTATTGTTTACTAAAATATTATTAATTAAAGTAATCTTTTGTCTTATAAAATATCCTCTTTTTCTTTCAGAATTTTCTCAGAAAGGAGCATAATACATAATACAGTTCATTTTTTGATTAGTTTACAGGAGTACATACCAAAGTTTAGTATTGCTTTTTTCGCTTGTACCAATTTTTATCACTTATGTATATTATGTAGGTCAGACTAAAATTGTCTGAAAATTGACATAATTCATAATCCAACTACGTGTATCTATATTAGTACATATTACATCATTTTTAGTTATATAGTATACGAATGAACCCTCCTGAGAATAATAATACTAATAATAATAGCTTTAGTAATACTACTAACAACAACAACAACAATAATAGCACTATCAATAACAATATCCCCAAAGACAAAATCGCTAGAATACGATGGGGCTTATTGAAAAGGGCAATAATATACAAGACATCAATCGAAACACAAAATACCGTTTCAAAAAGAAGATTTAGTGTCTTTGATTTAGTGTCCATCAATACAGATGGGAAGAATAGTCTCAAGCTTAATGTCGATATTTTTGTAGGAGAAAATACATATCAAATCATGTTACAGAGGGAGGCAAATAGAGACAGTATAGAAAAATTAACTGATATATCTCATTTTGATCGAACGGGTAAAATAGCTATTTGGCCAAGTTCTCAAATTTTGGCCTATTGGTGCTTGAAGAATTTGAATTACTTTGAAGATAAATGTATCATCGAACTTGGTAAAATGATAATGATTACTTACCAAATCTTCAACCTATGTAATATATAATTATACCTTTATATCTAATATCTTTGTTGTGTATATAGGCGCGGGTTTTCATGCTATACCTGGCTTATCGATCGCTAAATTTTGTCAAGGTTTGTAAAAAAGGCTTTTGCTTGCTCTAAACTTTTAACTTAAAATTGTATAAATTTGTACACATATATACACCTCTTTGTATTATACCAAGATGTAGATATGTACAAATTTATACAAATTGTACAAAATATTATATTATGTCATGAACTAATACAATATTTTATTAAATTTACTTTTACTTTTCATTTTGCATATAAGTATATACTATAAACTATCTCTATCTATCTTAACATTTCACTTTTGCTTTTTTCTTTGTCTTTTTATACTACGTGTTTATCATTTTTTGAAACTATGAATATCTATACCTATACGTACAGCTCAAGAGGTAGTGTTAAGTGATGGAGACTTTAATAATATTCAAGAAGTTAGCAAAAGTCTGTTACTAAATGTCCGAGAAACGAAAAAGACAAGTGCTCGTGTACTTCGTTGGGATGAACAATCAGCTTATTTGGAAAACAACAACACGTTTCATATTGTCATTGCTGCTGATATTGTTTATAATGACTCAAATACCCAACGTCATCTCATTGATACAATCTCTAAATTACTAAAACCAAATGGAAAGTTTTTCCTATTTAATCCTTCAAGGCTTACAAAACTAGCAGAGTTCCTATCTCTCGCTCAAGAATCTCAACAGTTTTCAAAAATAGACCTATGTCAAGATTATGATGATTTCATTACACATCTTTCCAACAAACTTAAAGCTACACACCCTTACTATGAACCTGATATTCATTATCCTTTACTTGTAACTTTACAAAAGCTTTAAAAAATATTTAATTTTTTTAGTATTATTATTACATGAAGATTTGATGTTCAAAAGTACTGCTGCTTATATACACACTACAGTAACAGAGCATGTTACCATGGTATTAAAAA
>JAQGBH010007156.1:0-11434 GCA_034698265.1 Sminthurinus aureus
TACAAATAATACATAATATTTTAACTTTATAATATTCACTAGTAGATAAGTGTTGATTAAAATAGATCTACATACATAGGAAAATTAAACATGTTCAAGAACATTATAGTTTACGTATCAGCGTATTTTGTGGTAAAGTCGGTCGTATGACTTACTTAAATGATTCTCATTCTCTCTCTCTATCTCCGTACATACACTGAATATATAGCCCTGCATGTCGCTCTCTCTCTCTTTCTATTATATTTTATTGATTCGTCAGTCGTTGACTCGAGTTGCTTTATATATTATATTATTATAGTTGAGTTTGATTGCAATAGTTTATTTTATTTATATCATTATTATTATTATGATTATTATTATTATTTTATTCTAGTTTGCTATTCTGTTGTGATATTGCAGCTACTTGTGTACAGTGCTACAAATAAAGTCTACAACGGGATTTGTTTTTCATAACTGGAAAATAATATATAATTTTTTATGGTGATACATAATATATTTTGATCGTTTAAATTTTGGAAAAAGAAAGTTTTATTAATAAAAAGAAAAAAACCAACCCATCCTATATGTTCGTTTTTAGTTTCATAGGATATGAATACAGAATAAGGAGAGTGTAGGTGTGGTTTTTTTTATTAATATTTATTAGTTACTACTACAACACCATGTGTTGTACTGTAAGTTTTTCACCATGTGTACTGTGATTGTAGAGTTTAAAAATATGGAAAGAGGAAAAGTGATACAAAACTTGTTACTGTCTCAAAACCTATGTTTATTATTATTAAATGGATTTAAATTGAAGTTGTGCATACCGGACGATCCGTTAATACGAATAGTGTGTGCTCACGTGGAACCTAAGAACTACTAATGACAATAATGTAATTATTAATAATATGGAAAAACGACTATTTCAAAATAAAAGACTGTTTTATATTTTGAAAAATATGGACTGTATTTTTAAATAAATAATTAAATAATTCAATTAACATGAACAACGAGAATGAGGAAGAAAAACATGTATTTGGTATACCAACAATAACCACATCTTTTCGTCGTGAATATAATAAGCGTAGCAGTAGTAGTAATGGAAAATCCCAGTCTATGTATAATGATTTGGAGTAAGTTTTTTGGGAAAATTTATATTATGGTTATCCAACTTTACTGTGAACTTGTGATAAAACATAATAATATATAATGACACATTATTATGTATTCTAGAACAGACAATTTTAAATGGAATTTTCATATCCAGCTTTAGATGAGGAAACTATTTTACTTTTATTCATAAAATATAAAAGTTAGAATTTGTAATTATTCGCACAATTTCCATATGGAATCATCATTTTTGTAACATGGGTGCATAAATTGTATATTATTATGCATCTACCTTTTAAACCATAGTGGGTGTAATCATATATCTTACGCATTGGTATTCTAAATTTAAGTATTTCACGCGTATGTAAAAGTATCTAATGTAATGCAAATTTTCAAAACATGACTTTCTAAAGAGTTGTATTTTTGTTTCACTGGTCAAATAATTGAATCTTTTAAATAATGTATATGTTTTTTTTTCTTATTTTTCTTGTAGACATGGACGCGTTCAAAGTGTCAAATTCTTGTCAGAAGACAGTTCTTCGGCAATACCTAATATTGTTGGTGGAAATGGTGTACGAACTGGGAAAAGTGCAACGGTTGCTTTTATTGATATTCGTTCTGCAGCAAAAGCATTACGAGCTGTCCATTCGATGGCTGGACAGCCTCTTCAAATTACCTATCATGAACCTGCTTCAGTTCGTAACGTTCAACCACCTGAACATGAAGGGGATTCAGTAGCAATAGCGTCTAATGAGACTGGCACAAACGCTGTGTCATCTCTACCCGGCCCTGGAATTAGTAATGGTCCCAATTCTGTAGTTCCCACTTCCACTCCTGGTGTTTACCGCCAAAGGTTTCCAATACAACATGGGCAATCGGAAGACTCATCTAGTCATTTTTATGAGCAACCGAAAGGTTCCTTTAGAGGGAGAGGTGACGGTCATGGCTTCCATGGCCGTGGTCGACGTGAACATCGGCACCCGTACCACAACAACAACAATAATAATAATAGACATTCTTTCCCTGGTGATAGGTAAATTTTAGTTTCCAAAAAATATATTATGTATTTAAATATATTTTACATCATATCATTTTGAAAGGGAATTTTACATCATGCCTAAATTCTTGTACATCTTATTGTTGCTCAAGGGTTCTAGAAATACATGTAAATTCAATTTCCGTATTATTTTTCCATGTAGAAATTATCGAATGTCGTGGGGATATCCTAACGAAGGAAGATTCGCACCTCCAGCCCATTCCGATGCGGATGAGAGGACGTCAGCTCCACCATCCTCTCATCCTCCACAAAATGAAAATCCCTCAACTCCCAAATCCCGCCGACCGGACTCACCGGCTAGTTCTGTATCCTCCCGCCATGTACCCAATAAAAGACATAAATCGAGGTTTGTAGAAACATAAATTTCAGTAATTTAATCATATAATATAGTATGCTCTCTATAATACATATTATTGTAAACTTTTCAAAGGCTGCTAGTACTATTTTTGCCATATTATTATTGTATGACTTATATTATGTAACTGATATCCTACTGAAGAAATACCATAAACTAAATTCGATATAACGAATCCCTGTAGAATTAATTTTGTACGTCTGAATTGTATTCTGTGTCAAACGTATTCATGATTTACTGATTGGTATTGTCTTCGCCTGACATTGGTTACCTAAGTCAAAAAACTATTATGTCCAGGTTTGAAGAATCTTTATAAAGTTGACTTGTTAACTTTGTATTTATTGTTTATATCAAACTACCTTTCCTTTCCGGAAATCGAATTTGAAATAATACAAGTACTTGTACATATTACCTATTTGTTTTGTAATTCACAAGAATGTACACGTTGAACCTTGTATTGACAATTATTTATCCATGTCTCTATTGTAATGTGTAATGAAAATTATTCATTTTTTTTGTGTACCGTTTTAGATCGGTAAGCGAAAGTGGCAGTTCGAGTGCCGGTTCTCGTTCACGTTCAGGATCTCGTTCGAGGTAAAAAAAAACTGTTTATTAACATTTTGTACACATGATGATTGATGATTGACAATATTATAATAATAATCATAATTTCACATGAGTCTAAAGAGAAAGAGAGAGCGAAGGAATACTTTTATTCCTGTAGTATTTTTAGTGGTATTTGTTTCGGATGTATAATAATTATAATAATTAAATTCTTGATATTTTGATCCAGTGTGTCTACTAGTGTAAGTTCTGGTCGCTCAAGATCACCCCCTCATCATGGTGCCCGTTTCCATCATAATTCTTCTTCTTCGTATTCTAGACAAAGGTACAGAAAATAGTTCCTTATTTAAGTGCTGTTTTTACTTATTTATTCATAATGTCTTTGTCGTTTCAAAAACAGACAGTTGTTCTGTTAATATTCTGCTTTTCAATTTATATTCATTTTTAAATGAATGGATGTATAGTGTGAAGACTTTCTATATGAAAAAGTATATATATCTATATTTTATATTTTAAATCCAGATCTATATTATAATATATTATGTAACAATTTTGTCAGCGTCATTGTGTGCTCAATAGCTGGATCTTATCCGTTGTTTTTCATTAGTATTCCTTTATTTTTTTGTTGTAAACTACAGATCAGTTTTTTTTTCTGGAAAATTAAAATGGAAAATAGTTTCAATTTCTTTATTTAATTTTTTTTTTTGTATGATCCATATTTTATGAATATTCTTGTACATTTAAAATATCGTCTTGTCCGTGAGTAGTGAGTACGTATATATATTATACATATAATATATTTGATCGTCTATCTTTTTTCTTGTGCTTGTTTTCCCCCTATTTTGCAACGGATCGGGATATGATATTAAAATAATCAGGTATAGTCGATCTCGGTTGATAATCGGTCGTCCAGCAGACTCTTCACGTGTTCGTCACAGTCGATCTCCACCCACGATGGCTGCAAGTCCATCTTCCTCTGCTTCATCATCTCCGTCTCCTCATCGAAAAATTTCAACTGCCCCTCATTCCCCATCTCATTCACCTTCATCAGCTAAATCATACTCTCCAAGGTATACTATTCAAAAATGTTACTTGCGTATTTAGTGCTTATGCCTTCCCGCTTTTAATGTGATTGTAGTATGTTGTGCGGTTGTACAATTGCTTTTTAATTATTGTATTTTGTGAGGATCTTATCATTAAAAGATGTAACATAATATATTATATCCTGGAATATTTTGGAGGAAAATGGTTTTTTGTTCATGGTTGTTACTATGTTTTTCAATTTGTATAGTATATTAGCTTAATTCAAAAGAGAGGATCAATTATACAGTTCAGTCAAGTACATGTTAAATACTATGTACTATGTGAATCATACTATCACGTTGTCTTATTTATGACGAACATGACGCAATGTAGATTTCAAATAATGTTTTCTCGTGTATGTAATTACGATAGTCAAGAAAACGTCATTTACATTGTATTCAGTAATACTCATGCTATTAGTACACCATATCACCGATATACATATATGTACATATTATACATATAATATATGTTTCAGATGATTATTATTTATGGAAAATATTAAACTTATATTATAATGTGGTTTGTGTATATAGTAAATCCACAAGATTTTTCTCCTCCTTTTTGTTGGCACATATAGAAAGAGCTAGGGAACTGTTTGTATTTCCATGGAATGTGTTGACATTTCTCTTGAAATTTTGTCGCATCTACATTGCATCGACAACTGCATCTACATAGTTTTAGAGAGAGAAAGAGGAATAGAGGGGAAAATACCGTTTCATCCTCTTATTTGTTCCTTTACCATTAGCCATTAATACGCACTCTTAAATAAAATAGTGGTTACATTTGAACCCATGAGAAATGTCAATCCTTGAACTTTTTTTCTGGCCAACATAAAATGACGTTTTATTACTCTCTCTCTCTCTCTCTGTTTCTTTTGTGTATTGCAGATGATATTTTCTATAGTTACATTACTATGTACTAAAACTAGATTTAGATTCTCTTTAGATTTTGTACAATATTATTACATATTATTATATGCAAAAGATGTCCATTCAAAGTGACAAGTCCTCTATATTAATACTTTTGTTTGTGTTTTTTTACCTTTCACTACAACAGTTGCTATAATTTGTACAAAATTTTATACTAGTTGGTGTAGTTAGCACGGGATCATATTCCGATTATGATTTTGTTCATTATTTGATTCTAAATGAAATGTTTTATTTTTGCAATAAGCATAATAAGGATTTTAGCGATAGAACATTTTTTTTTAAAACACGAGTTAATGAATTTTTATGAGACTTTTAATACTGAAATTGTAGACAGAATACATATTGTAATGATAAAATGATATACTTGAGCACCTATAGATGTTTTCTGTTTTATCTATTCGTTCCTTGTTTTATTTATTTACCTGTATAAGTTTCAATGCGAGGTGATAGAATTACATTCAGTAATTTCACTTTCCCCTTCCTTCCTTGCAGATAAAAGTTATAAGACTAATAATAATATCAGTAGTAGTAGTATTGTTATGTATATAGCGGCTCTCCCTCTCCTTATATGTATGTAGCCATTATGTATACAGTTTGTAGAATAGTTGGTGAGTTACTTTGTTATAGTTCATAGCATGAACTTTGTTAATATTTTATAGTATAAAGTTAGTCTCGTTGTACTGCAGGAGATGTACTGTTATAATGTTACATCGTAGCATTATACATGTGTACACTACACTGCTCAGGTAAATGTTACTGTACTGTGCATATTATATTATTGTGTGTATGTGTATGTGTGCGTATGCAAGTCCAACTTATACATTTTAGAATACGTGAGGTGAATGAACTTCTTTACTTCTTTCTGAGTTGACACAACAAACAAACAAACAAAGAAGCTAATTATTATCTAGGATCAACACTAGCATCTATTCCTTGTCTTGTGCTATCGTAGGAGGTATATATATATATATATATATATATATATATATAAATAAATGTTTCAACTTTTCTGTTCACGATCCACCTGACTTTTTTTTTTTGAATATTAAATCTAAAGAGTTTTGTTTTGTCACAGCAGGACTCACTATACATAAAAACTGTTGCATGTCCACACAAAATAGTTATGTTAACAAAAGCCAGTTTTAAAAATAGAAGATCGTTCAAATTGACCAAACCCTTAGAGTACGGAATACTCTTTATGTATCTACCCTCATATATACATAAAGACCCTAAGGACCCTCAATAATATGGCATATTACGTTATACAGGAAATTTTTTTAGTATTTTGGAAGGAATAAAATCAGAATTTCAATTGAAATAGATTCTGAATGATTTTATACCATGTATTTATATTTTTTTCAAAATATTAAGGGTATTTTTGTAAGAATAGTTAATAGTTATCTATAATCTCATTTGAAATATTTTGTAGACAAATTTTTAAAACTTTTACATAATATACATACATATTAAATGTAATTTTCAGCTTTTAAAAAGGCATATTGCATATTACACTGAAAGCCTTTTATAGAGGTATAAATCTACGCTTACCTTTTAAAAATAGGAAAATATATTATAGTTTTATAGTTAGTTCTGAAGCACACAGCACTATATTGTAGTGTATTACTTTTATCGCAGTAGTGTACAATGTATGTAAAGCCAAGCCTACTTACTTAAGACGCGGAAATCATCAAAAGGTGCTTGGCCGATGTTACCGTTGCGTATCGCGTTTTCAACGAAGCAATACATATTATGTTGTATAGTGTAGTAACTCACTGTAACATAGATTTGTGTACTATGTATACTAAATGAATGATACATGCTCATAATATATATTATGTATATATGCACTTTTTAGTATTAGTCGTAGTAGTATAGTACTGATCAAATATGATAAAATTCTTTTTTTATATTTCTTGAGTATCTGTTTCTTTCTCTCTTTCTTTCTTTCGTTCTTTCACTACAAACTGTTGGGCATGTCCATTTAACTAAGTTATAGCATGACATATTGTGCTATTGTCAATTTCTACACAATTCTTTTTTCTTTTCTTTTTTAAAAAAGTATGCATTATGAATACTTGAAGTTTTATGTAGTAAGTAGTAATGTTTTTTCAATGTTATTCTGTAATGATCAGGCAATTCGTAATTTCATAATTTGTACATATATGTTGTAATTATACATAACAAATATTTTGTTTGATTGAATTCTTCTGAAATAACATGTATAGTACAG
This sequence comes from Sminthurinus aureus, assembly GCA_034698265.1. Lineage (NCBI taxonomy): Eukaryota > Metazoa > Arthropoda > Collembola > Symphypleona > Katiannidae > Sminthurinus > Sminthurinus aureus. Next base: position 7,311 of record JAQGBH010007156.1, read on the forward strand.
TATACAATACCGTGCTACATGCAGAAAACAAATTCTTACTCTTTAGTACTTACAATTTACAATGCGTGTAATCATGTAGCTGCTTTTTTGACTATTTAGTCCCAAAGTGTTGTTTCCTCAATTTACCTAGCGTGAATGAGTAAAACAAGACTAGAAAATATTTTAGAATTCAAGTCATTATTACTTAATCTCTTTTAAATGAATAACAGAATAGAAATTTTAATGTTTTCCTGCTTAGTATTCAAATTAATGAGGAAATCAAAGCATTGAATGTGGATGAAAATTTTTATATTATTATTTTCACGTATTTTCTGTTTTCTATTTTATTTTATTGATTTATTAAATGTGGGGAAATGCTTTAATTGCTGGATCATTTCAGTCCGCCATCAATAGTATAGTAATAAGAATTGTATTATATATATATATACGCATATATATAATACGATATATATACGTAGTATGGTTGTAGAGTTGGCAAGTAGGAATTTTAGTGATATTATTATATATATTAGTAAAGCACTTTGAATTAAAATTTAGAACGGCAGAGTGTTTGTACTTTGATAGAATGTTGTAGTTTGATATTTTAATTTCAAGTATGTACAGAAATCTAATTGAGAATGTATTGTTTTTTTAATGTTGTATATAGCCGAAGTCTGAACCATCAGTCCGGACATCATCACAGGCGTACTCCAAATAGTGCAGAACTTCATTCCGCGATTAAAATTCGTAATTTACCTATCAGATCTTCAGACACTTCACTTAAGGATGGCCTGTATCATGAGTACAAAAAACATGGAAAAGTTTCCTGGGTTCGCGTAATTGGGGCTGGAACTGAAAGGTTTGCCATTGTGTGCTTCAAGTCATCGGAGCATGCGACGAGAGCAGTAGCACTATCACAAGACAAACAATTTTTTGGCAATAAGATCCAAGTCTCTCCGTACTATAGTGGTAGGAGTGATGAGCTAGGAGCTGAGGAGGACAACAGGTGAGTTTAGTTTTGATAAATCTACCTTTAACCATAACAATCTATACATATACCTTTTTCTCATCATCATAATTATTAATTGTAATAATGTCGCTTCAATTTTATGCATTCAAGTACAAAAAAGTACTTTCAAACGATTACTTCTTTCATAATATTTGAAGATTGAAGAACATGGGGTATTATTATTATAATTTTTTGGGTGTATAATATATTATATTTGCCAAGTAAATTAATATATTATATATTTGATAATTATTGTTACAGGGGTGCTGAAAATGAAGAACCTACGAGTGTTAGTTTTCCAACTAGGACAGTTTTAGTAACTGGTTTAGATGCAACTATTACACCTTCGGAATTAAAAGCTGCGTTTGATCAATATGGTGATATTGTGGTAAGTTTGTTTTGTTTATGACAGTTACCTTTTTTTGTCCGTATGATATGTACCCATATACATGTGTCCCATCAAAGTTTTTTGTGTTTTTTTTTTAAAATTAAAATTAGAATTTTATCTGTATCCTTCCATAATGTTTGTATGTCTAGTATATTCTAGCTTCTACTATAAATCTAGATTATGTATTGTTTTAAGGCTAGTCCATAGACATTACAAACTCTTTACTCTAAAAACCAGTAACTGATATCATTCTACTGTACAGTCACACAAGACTATAGAATATGTACCCCTGTCAGTATTAGGATTTGACATTTGACAGAACATAATTTCCTGGTTGTGTCATCAACATCATCAACCTTTTCATGAACGAACATTATGATGACGTGATATTATATATATATATATATATATATATATGTATATTTCTTTCAGAGTATTGATATTCGTAAACAAGGAGCTACTACTCACGCCGTATGTGAATTTGTGGATATTGCAAGTGCTATCAGAGCGCAATGGGGCCGTCATGTATTCAAAACAAGGGAAGCTCGTATCTCATTTTATCGAGCTCCTCCTTCGTCCTCCTTGCTCCTTGATGGAACTGATGGTGTAAATGAAAAACAAATAACTGGCCATTGTAGTCAGTATGGTGCTATAACCAGGTACGATTTTGACCTATTTTTAGTACTATATTATTGATTGATTGTTAATAGTATCTCGGTTTTTTATGAGCCCTATAGTAGACAATAATAACAAGAGAAATCACTCATGTGATGACATGACATGTTAATAATAATTCTATACACTATTGAAAGAAAAATATGTATAAATCCTACTACTATCATTCTCCATTTGTTACTCGTAGGGTTATTATGGACACAGACAGAATTCTTGCTCTTGTTCAGTTTGACGAGGTACGTCTATCAGAAATGTTGTTTTCGTACTTTTTTATTATTTGGTAATTTATAATATGAAACTGCATTTTTGTATGTTTGGATCCATGTTTCACAAACTTGGTGCATTTTTTGTTATATCACACACAGTTTTACATTATATTATGCATATATATATATGTATTATAATTCATGACTTGTAATAAGAAACAACAACAATTTATGGTTGTACGTAGATCTCATCCGCTCAGACAGCAATTCGAGAATTGCGAAGCTGGGTAATCAAAGGTAAACATTTACATGTGGATTTTGCATCTTCCGAGTGCATTCGCATGTTTTTGGAAAGGATTGCGGGGAGAGGAGGGAGTACAACAACACCACCTCTTTCAAATTCCGTCGGTACTCTAAAAGAAGGAATTCGGAGAGCCAGTCGTCGTTTTACAGATTCATCTGTTGTTGCTGGAAGTGGAGGCGATGAAAGGAAATCTCCATGTTATTCATACAGGTAAAAAATAAAATATTTTAACTACCATTTTTCTGTATTACATGTTTCTGAAAATATTAGTCATAGAAATCATCATATATACATATATATATATAAGGAACTTACTGGTGTAGCTATGTAGAATAATAAATAGTAAAATAAAATAACATCCATGTGATGTATAATGCAGCAGAATTAAAATGTAGGGTATACAACAAATATGACAAAACAATATAATGTACATAATATACTGCATAATATACAATATTATACAGTGAATAATATTAAGAGAAACTGTTATTTGATTATATTATATTATTATGAGGACTACATTAGATTACATATGCATAGGATTTTAATCATTTAAAATGGTATGGCATAGTTATAGATAATGAGAGAAGAGACGAGTGGAAAACTTGCTCAGTTTTTGAATTGGAGTTTTTAAACTTTATGACCTATACACACATGATAGTATAACATACCTAAGTTGTTATTGGTTTAAGTTTTGGTCTCAAAACTTGATATTGACATTCACAAATATATAGTGTATTCTTACATGTAATCGTTAGCCATCTCATTTATTGTATACATGTATGAATATGCATGTACATTATAATATATATATATTATATATAGTGTATCTTCTACACGTGTATGTAGCAAAATTTTCAAAGAGTTTAGATTGCTAATGTGGATCAACCAGTTTGTAACAAGACATCTTCGAAGATGACTACTAATTCGTACCAAAGAAGTGTTCTTGTTGTTGTAGTAGTAGTAGTAGTAGTAGTTGTTGTTGTTGTTGTATAGCAATAATGTAAGAATAAGATGAAGTAGAATCTTTGGTCTGTTTCTGTTGTTTTTTAACCTTGAGGAACAATTAATTCTTTTGACAGGCATGCAAATAATGTGGACTTTGAGGGAACAAAGCCAATGACTCAGTTGAGACTGGATGAGACAGCATCATCACCACCAGAAAGTCAAGCCAGTATTCAACAATTGAGGCATGGGGAAGTAGGAAATGTTATAAGTGCTGCTGGTGAAAATGTCATGGGATACCGTCGAAATCGTGGATTTACCAGCCCTGTGAGTCCGATTGGTGAAGACTCTCTGAGTAGTGGTGGGAATGTCGGTGGAAAATCTGAACATTGTAATAGTAAAATTGATCTCAGTTGCCACGAAACAGATTCCGGTAAGAAAATGATACAATATTATTATATGATATTTTTTCTTGTTCAAATTCAAAAGATTGTTTTGCTCACGAAACAAAATGAAACGAGGCATAACTTGCATGCCTCATTTCGATAAAAGTTATACAAAATTCTAGATCTTTTTTTTTCTTTTTATGTTTAAAATTTACTTATAATATTATGTCCT
>JAQGBH010007157.1:0-11433 GCA_034698265.1 Sminthurinus aureus
ATTAGTTAAACATTGGCATACTTATAATTTTCAAAACATTGGCCAATGCTAATCTATTGTTTTAAAAACCAAGCGATCCCAATGTTTTCCCTGGCTGAGTGTATGTACGATGTATGTACGATACATCATACAAGTCATTACACGTCTCTACAATCTACAGTCTACAATAGATTTGATATAAGCATGTATATTTTCTATATGCTGAACGATGAATGATTTGGACATGCATATGTGTAAAAAGGATGATATCTTGAGTGGATTCACTTTCAACAACGTGAGATGGATAGATATGTAAATATACAAATATACAAATATACATGTCTGTATTCCATATACAATGAAATATATGTAGACATCGTGGGACCAGTCCGGCTCGATGCTAGACGCTCGACTGTTCATCTATCCATTCTTCTCCTTTTGTTTTAGGTTTGGTTTGAGGTACGATTTACATTTTACGTTTTACATACATGCACATTTTTATAGGCAGACAGAAAAAAATCTTTGTATGATTTTTCTCTATTTTTTAACCACACACGTACATACATAGACTGGAGACTGCAGACATATATGTAAGTACATAGTAAATAAAGCAAATATAATAATAGTAAATCTGCATAAGATACGTATATATTTTTTATATTTATTTATTTATTTATTCCGTCTGTGGGATAAAAGATAAAACAAAAGAAAAGACAGTGAGAGTGAAAGAGTCTGAGAATTTACAATTTACACATGCCATTCTATATTCTATCATAGAACTTGGAATCTGTGTATGGTGTATAATGTATAATGTACGATGTACGCTTACATAATCCATAATCAGTACATACTATAATATAATATATAATACATACATAGAAACGTTTTGTCTTCCCCTCATCCCTCATTTAACTCCTACTCGTTCACTCACTCACTCACTCATTCGCCTGGAATTACTATTATTACCATATACATTCATTTAATGGAATGGAATAGATACACTTTTTTTAATATTTATTTTACTACTAATATTATACACATGAAATAAATCTCTATGCCCAGTCCAGTGCCAGTGCCAGTGTTCAGCATTCAGCAGAGATACCAATTACAGATATGGTATTTGGTATTTTATTACCATTTAATTCCATGTGTAAATTCTCTACATATAATATACAGCATACAAATATACAAATGTGTATTCATTACGACATTTGAGATTTGAACACTACAAATCTGAAATCTGATTACACACATGTAGGAATTAGGAATTACATTACTCCCATTTGCAAATCGTCAAGATTCAAGATGAAAGATTCAAGAGTCAAGAGCAAATAATAATTGTAGATAGATGTATTATAATTTATCCATCAGAGTTGTTCCTGCTAGTAATAATAATGATAGTAATTCCATTTTGGACATGGAGAATGGAGACGAGAAGTTATGCTATATGCTGTACGTCGTGGATCGTGGAGCTGACCATTGACCAGACTGTAGTTTGGTTTTTGGTTTTTGGTTAGATTTGGTTTGGCTTGTTTTTGTGCCTGGACTTGTATCATATACATATTTTATATGGAATGGGAAATGGAGTTTTGACTAAAGATTTGCGAGCACGTTTTCTTTTTGTTGTGCTATTATCCTCAACAGCGTCATCATTCTGAATTGGATGTAAGATGTAAAACGTTGTCCAGAAGAGCACCTATTTGAATTTAGTCATATATATTATATATTTTCAAAGTACAGACTATGTACAGACAGGGCAGAAGGTTTCTCGTTTCAAGTTTCTAGTGATAAGAAAGCTAATGAGAAACGAAAATGTACGTGTGTAGCAGTTTTGGTCATTTTTCCTCTTCTTTTTTTTTTATTAGTAACTTTCATATAGCTTTAATTTTACTTACTTTTGGATTTTGGATTTTAGATTTTGGATTTTGGAGAATCAGAAAAAGACGTGAGGTAGGCGAAACCAAAATATTCAGACGAGGGTTGGATTTGTGCACTGTTTTTTCTATTATTATCATCATCATTATCATTAGCATTATCATTATTGTTATTACTAGTACTAGCATGATATCATATAATTGTACAATGTACATGGAGAGTTGTAAGTTGCAAGTTGAGTTCGTAGATAGTTCGTACATTTAGGATGTCTAGTCGTCTCATTTGCATATTTGTTGCTCTCTCATCGTACACACGTACAGTCTACACTCACTTCTCACTCAGACTGGATACACATACATATATCGTCTATCATCGTCTGGATACTGGATACAAACTAATAGTAATGCGGGGTAATTACATTTTTGTACATTTAAGACTCGATGGTTTCTGTTTTTTGTCCTGTTTGTCTCAGAGGCAGAACCAGAGCCAGAGCGTATTTAACTACAAGTACTTATGATATGCAAAACGGGAATATAAAAGTCAGAATGAGAGACAGAATGAAATTGGCAATTGGTAAGGTGTGGGTTAATCCTATATCGTACAAGTACAAATTTACACTGTTCTCTGATATCTACACACAAGTCACTAGACTTTTTAAATGTAACACACTTGACAAGTAAAGCAAATGGGTAATGGAGAATAGGGACGGTAATAACAAAATGCCAAATGCTAAATACCAAATATAAAATGAAACATATACACAGAGATTAGCCGGATGAGCGAAAATTGTTTCTTGGCTGTACGCTGTACAATACATTCTGTATTCTGTATTATGGATGTTTTATATTATGTTGTGTACAAAAAATAGAAAATAAATACATGACATAATATGTTGTATTATTCTAGGGAAAAAAATTAAAAGACAGAGACAGACAGAGAGAGAGACAGAGAGAGAGAGAGAGAGAGAGAGGAACAATTGACATGATACGCATGATGATGATGAGGAGGAGGATTCTACCTTGACTGTTGGAAGTGACCATGAAAAAAATGTTTGAAGGTTTTTTTATAGTTAGAAACAAAGCATATTCACGAGACCAAACGTTTTATATCCAGAATCCAGACCCATCTAAGACTCTATACACATACTTTTGCTATCTAGAATCTAGAATCTACATAGAATGTAGAACCAAAAGTTCTAACAGATTTATGAAATCCTGATGAACGAGCGTAATATTGCTTTAAATGAAGAGATAAAGGTCCGGGAAATTTGTATGTGTACTGTGCACAGTGAACAGTGAACAGCGAATACTGTGTACTGTGTATTGTATGTTATATGGGCTTGCAGAAAGGTGCATGGTGAAGGATAAATTACTAGTACATAAATATGTATATCCTGTAATCTTAAAATAGCAGAAGAAAAGAGACTTTTTCAATGTACCATTTATAATTTTTACATTATTGACAACATACATCAATATTGTTTTAAGCTTCCCATAGCTTATGTGGGTTTTTGCAGTTTGTATAGGTTTTACAAAGAAACAAAGGAAAAGTAAATATGAGAGACAATGACATAATATTTACTTCTATCCACTTCAACTAAATGGACACGCCACCATCATTAGCCATTACTGAATACGGAATGAATTGAGAATAAAGATGTTGTTTATGGCTTGTTTTGCTAATTTACAAACTAGCGAGAGTCATTTGTACCTTTATCCTTTATCGGTTATCGGGGAGGAAAGTATTCATTCAGCTACTTTAATGATTAACTGCATTAATTAATTACATTTTAATGACAGGTTTCAGAGGGACATCAACTGTAAACTGTAAAAGAGCTCAGTTGTGTATTATTGTTGTATATTCTGAAAGCACTATTTAACACTAAACACGGCACAAAAATACTGCAAGTTTATACATTTTATACCGATTTCATTCAATTACCTACAGCAACGGAAAAAATGCAGTTTTCTGCCTTTTCCACATGTCAGGTTAGTAAGTCATGTATCAAAGGTCAGTTTCGGCTATGTTTTGCAAATTTTGGTAGCACAACATGCAAAATAACTATTTATTTCCTTCTAAATAAATACATATACCATACTTAATATTCTTTTTTACTTTATTTCAGAGGAGCGGAAGGATTGTCACACTGTTTTCTATCCTATTGATCATCCTATCCTCTATCTGCGTTTCAGCCATTCCGCAAGATTATTTTGATTCAAATCTTCGAAAAATTGCTTACCAGTTGGGAAGTGGAAATCGATACAACATGGAAGGTGGTCCAAACTATTTCAATCGGGGAAATATTTATGAAGGATAAAGCAATAATAATCTATCACTCACTGCTTCATTCTAAAGTTTGTATTTGAATAAAATAAAGAACATGGAATAAAAACAAATTTTTCAAACAAAAGGACACTTTTCAATTTTCAGTACAGCATGATATTATTTCCTATTCGCATTATACCCATCCACCATCCACCATGCAATGCAAAGATCGTCATGTGTTACATAGTTAAGACTCCAGTAACAATGGTAAAAGTAGCCTTTAATATCCTTAAATCGGAGAAAAAGCCAAAGAATACAGATGCCCTGCATATTATAGTCATTTACATTTTTTACTGTTAAAATGTCTGTTACTACATGGGATGATCTAGGCGTAGGAAAACGTATTCGAGTTCTTTTTGAATGAAATTCCCTATCCGTAAAACTGAAAGCCTTTCTGGACAAAATGGTGCTTAAAATTATTGCTATCATATTTATTTATCCCGACAAAAACTGGATTTCTGACGAACTGATGCATGTGGCATATGTAGTACACACTTTTATTAAACAAAGAAAATGTACACAGTATACAGAATACTGCACAATTTGAAATTCGACTCTTGCAATGTTTTTCAGTTTTCAGAACCTTGCCACGTGTATGTATCATTTTGATGTCATTTTTCAACTATACATACAAGTACATTAATTAACTGACGTTTGCAGACATGCATTTGTACCATTAACTTTTTTTATGCAATATATATAGCTGTTTGTAAAGTATCAAATACACACTACACATGATAACCCTTGATTTGTAGCGGCCAAAAATTTGAACCATTTTTTACGAAAAATTTTTACACACCATCATCCATCATGTGTACACACATGCAAACGAGATTATACATTATAGAAAACAAGTTTTTATAGTATTCCCATTTTATGTTTCATTGTTTTAGTTTTTTGTCTGAGGCATTCATGCAATTAAGTACACAAACGCCTTGGATTTCTTCATCAATTAGCACAGTGCATACTCAAATATTTGAGACGTGGTGCTACTTTCACCACGATGGACAATTCTAACAAACTGTGTTTATTTCCAGAAATTGAACAAGTGGTTCAAAGTATTTTAAATCCCGTAAATTTAGAAGCTCATCCTTTTCTGGTAAGATAAAACACAATTACACATTTTTTACTACCAAATAACTGTAATACATACCAAGTTTTACATTTTACATTCTAATTCTATTTAAATGTCTTTTGTCTTCTGTCTACAGATTGGTTGGTACAATGAGCTTGTGGGTCCGAAATTTGCAATCGATTTGCCAGTAAATACTGTAGCCTTAGTTGTTATTAGTGGTCCAGACGTATTTGAGAAATGTGTAATACCGTATTTAAAAAGTCAGGTGTATGAAAGCACTGGATTTTCGACAACGGATCCACTTGACGAGAGTATGAAATATGTGTTCAGTTTGTTTTCTCAGGTATTCTTCAGAAGAATTTCTTCTTCTACTTACCACCATTCCTTTTTATTTGTTTACTATTATTATTTTTAATTCAAATTCATCAAATTTACTGTGTAAACATATACTACACAAACATTTCTAATTATGCACATGTACATAAACGTCAATTATATTACACTGACACAAAACATTACAAGGTCAAATTAACGCAAAATATTGATTTTTACAATTGTAAAATTGTAAAAAACAGAGCATGAGAACTAATATAATCAATATTTAATATTCATTTTATCTAAAGAAATTAGTGACAATAGGATACGAAACCGATGTTTTCCATGATTTTGATTTATTTCCAAATCGGCGTCCAAAGGTCCTTGTACAAACAGCTGCGCATGTTGCAGGTAATGATTAACATTATATATTTGTCTGTTCAACGTCCAGAATTAAAAGTAAATACATCATAATTATTTTATTATTGTTATAAAAAAGTATAAATAGTAAATATATATAACAAACATGAGATGTAAAACAGACCTTTATATTTCTCATAATGTATTGTATTATACATAGGTGCTGCAGAATATTTCCTTAAAAGTCGACTAACTTCATTGAGCATGAATCACCCAAAGGTTCATCTTGTCTTGCTAAAAAAAAAGAAAATATAATTTTTAAAATACAAGTTACAAAACCTTTCAAGTTTTGTATTTAAATGTTCATGTCTTTGTTTTTTTTTTATTCAATAGAAGCTTTTCGGAGTTGCTGTTCATCCCAGATTTGGAGGCTGGTTCGCAATTAGGGGCATAGTTGTATTCAAAAAAATCCAGTATGATTTAGTACAAACGTCACCTCTAAATTTATTATCGGTGAGGAGAGTTTATAATAATACTAAAAAATATTACAGATTTTTGACGTTATTCCAAATTTTATCCAAATAGACTTGGTGTGATTTTGTTTTAAAGCGTCTTTGATTGCTTATTTTATGTAGGATGAAAACAAAGTTGCTTTTCTACTTGAGCAGTTTACGTATTATTGGAAGGATAATTTATGGAGGGATGTAATTCCCAGTGAAGATGGAAAAAAATATTCAGTTGATTTTTTAGAATATTTAGAAACAAATCCAGATGAAAGGTAAGTTACAATTGAAATTTGAACAAGACTGATTGATTTATTATAGTATAATGTCAAAATTATTTATTTGATATGACTCTTTGTATTTTATGTTTTATAGATGGAACTTTATAGAATCAAAAGGGTATCTAGGAATTTTGAAAGACAATGAACAATCATGATGTAAGTTCAACTTAAACGTATTATATCCAGAATATAAAAAACAGATTACATATCATAATATGAAACTTTACTACAAAAAATAGGATTCTAAAAACTGCTCAGGGAACTCGTACAGTCAATAATAATAATATGTAGTATAATATATTTATCCTTTGTTGTGCAATTTTATTTATATACATCTATATGTATTTATATTTTATGTAGGGAATATATTGTAGTTACTATTTGTACGGGAATATAAACAAAGTCATATTTATTGCTCAAATTTATCGCATATTATACTAAAGATTATACTGGAAATTGTTCTATAGCAAAAGGATTTCTCTCTCCATCCTACATTGTAATCAGCCTTATGTGTGTGCAAAATGTGCAACACATTTTTATAGAACAGTTTGGAAAATTTTGAGGTATAAGAGCTTTACAACTGCATAATAAAATAATACTGTGGTGCTTGTGTCTTCACAAAAATTATATATACATGTACTTAAGTCTTAAGTCGATTTTGAGACATGATTTTTCAGCCTGTACTACAATTTTAATAATATAGCCATCTTTTAGAGTGTACGAAAAAAATTATACATGTACAATGTACATGTACATATTTATGTCAAATGTTGCTTTTGAAAAAGTTGAAAAGAACATTTAAAATAATTTTGGATGTCTCTTGTTCATTAAATGAATCGACATGCTTTAAATAATACAGCTAATACTTTCGAGATTTTACGTTGTGTGTAGTAATTTTGAAATATATATTAATTTAATAATTTATTTTCATTCAGTAGTGAAAACATTAGTAATGAAAAACTTAGTAATGGAAACTAAGATGAAGAGTTGACTATAAATTTTTTGTTGTTGCTTTGCATAATACTATAAGCATAATATATGTAATTCACAAAAAAAATAAATAATAATTGTACATTGATGAATCAATGTATAATATATTTTTTTATTCCTTTCCAAAAAAGTAGACGAATAAAAATTACAGTTTCTTCCTAAAATTTTGTATAAAATTTTGAGATAATGACCATTTTATTAGTGACTCTGGTTGTGGTTACTTCTTTAAATGTAAATAATTAAATTTTTCATTTCATGACGAATTCTTTTGATCTTTTCTCTTTTTTTATTTTCAAGTATCATTCATTTAAGCATAGAACAAGATATTATAATGTTTTGCGTTTACTCTGTATGCATACATAATTGATAAAAGTAGATATTTATATATGCATACGTACCTTAAAAATACATCAAGTGTACAGTAAGTTTTAAAAAAATTCATCATCATGTATAGACACGTGTCGTACTGAAGATAAACATTATTTCCCCCCATATTTTATGAACAGTAGTTATTTATATTATTATATTATTATAGTACTGTGTATTACGTATTACACAATGTATTAGTTATTATATAATGACAATAATTATTATTTTGTTTGCATTTTTAGATATATATTAGACATTATATTATTACGACAAGTTGTATAGTTTTATGTAAAAAAATTTACCACACAACAATAGACATAATATTTTTTATATTATAATATGTATAGTATTTTATGTTGTCAGTATTATTTCATGTATTGTCCATGCATGCAAAAAAACCTTGAACACCTTTACGTTCAAAACTTTCTCCCATTTCCCCTTTGTACGAAAGCTATCTTTTGATTTACTTTCTTTTTTTTATCTCTGATAAAATGTTACGCACATAGAATTTTGTCAGTAAAGTGGGTGTACATATATATATATATACATGCATGGAAATTTTTGTATGAAAACGAACAACATGTAATATTATTCATAATATCTTGAATTCAGTTTTTTATGTTGCCAGGCTTTATAAAATCCATAAAAGGATACCACACTGTATTTTAATGTTATTTATAGAAATTTTTACCCCGTAACAGTTTTATTCATATTATATAATATATGTAAACATTTCATTCATACCTTTAAAATCATGTACTAATAATTTGTACATGAATATATACTTTTGGAGAAAGTCGACACTTTCTTTTTTACACTGATGTACATATTTTTTCGACTTAAAATACTAGATAATAACTGCTCACTGTTTATTTATTTTTTTGTTTAAAAACATTATGTCCTTATTACTTATTACTTATTACAATGTGTATGTAAGAGATTAATCGACAAATTATAAATAATAATGGGATAACAATCATCGGACTACGTAAACAAAGACTAAAAGAAATACGCTTATTATTATTATGTGTAGTTGTTGTTTTTTTCATAGTAAAATATTTTATTTTTTTTGTTCATTTGTACATTCTTCGATCGTTCTCGTAAACCATTGCAATCAGTTTTTATACCTATACTTATGTTGTGTGCTTAAAAATTTAAATATTTGAGATAATGTTTTATTACTTTTATTACTCTGTTTTTCAAAAAAGAAGAAACTTCATTTTTCCCATCTTTTTTTTTTCTTTAAAAAAAAACACAGTTCATCTATAATATTATTATTAGTTTCCTAAAAATTAAAAATGTATCCTAAAAATATTACATTGCATTTCATATTTATTGGTGTCCTTTTCCCTTTCGTAGAAAATGACTGACTATGTTATATATATGTATACACACCTGTATATATGTATATAAAAGATACAGTACATGTTGTAGAATATATATAATAATATATTTTACGCATTACACATAACATGTATAGTTCTTGAGGTTCTTTTTACAACTTATTATAACATAATAATATTATTATGTTTGAAGGTATAGTTTTAGCAGTTGCTTCTCTTCTTTTGACTAACTCAATAACATTAATAATGTGTAATAAGCATATTATTCTTACTGTTTTAATATCAACTACCTTTGCTTTCATACATTAAATAGTAGTTGTTTGTGTAGCAAAAAAACAACAACAAAACATTGTGTTTTGAAAATACGAATACACATTGTATATATATGCATTATTATTATTACGTATCATTGTACCCTACACTATTAAAAAAAACGTTTTAATTAATTCCTACTATATATATTCACTATACCCATATCCGTTTACTATACCAAAATCAAATTCATGACTCTCTACAAAACAAAAACAAACTTGAAAAAACACGTCCAAAATTTTTTCCTGTATTATTTGTTGTACGAAATACAAAATTGAAGTATATATATGTATGTGTACCATGCAATACTATTAAGTATATATATAATATTATATTATATTGTATAGCTTTTTTTACATCAGCATTCTATTTCTCTCTTTCTCTCTCTCTCTGTCCAAGATATGTCCTTTGATTCACGTTCATCACACTCTACTTTCCTATAGAAACTGCATGATATAATGGACTAAAATTAGTATTACTATCTATTCTCCCGTAAACGATGTAAAATCTGTAAAAAATAAAAAATAAAATAATGGATAATCTATACAATTCATCGAGTTTGACTTTTTTGAAGTGTTTACAGTACTGTAAATCATTAAAATAGTTAATAGTTAAAAACAGTTAACACTAAAGAAAAAAGATATAACAAGTATTTTTGGTACCCATCATGAAAATGTTTTGCTTTTTAATTATATTATTAGAACATTGAACATTCCACAGTAAAATTATACAAAATTAAACTGTTTTGGAAAGTCACAGAGAGAAAGAAACGAGAGAAAGAGAGAGAAAGAGAAAGCCCATGAAGAAAGCAATTTTCAAATTACAGCTCAACCAACGACCAATGATATTTTGAATGTTGTGTGGACATGGTTAGTATATCAATGAAAAGACTAAAAACTTACAAGTACACCGAAAAAAACCCCAAGAATATAATGCCAACAATAATAAATGTATATATTTATAATATTATAATATATATATATACATGGTACACAGTACGCAGCATACTCTTAAACGTGGGTATAACTACGTTCATACATAAATAAAGCTTATACATTTTTTTTTACACATAGGAACTCTGTAACATGACATATTTTTTTTAATAATATTATAATAGAGTACCGAGAAACTCAAATTATCTTTTGCCGTCATAATATTTTAGTATTACTTATATTACCATGATATGGTATGATATGGTGAAAACAGGGTATTAGAATGTATCGACTTTTGCTCGTATACTCTATTGATAGGTCAAAATCTTAAAATCTTTTACATTTTCATGTTTACAGACGAACAATAGATATACGTCCACAAAAAAATGTCTCATCTTTCTTTTGTTTCTTAAATTTCTTTCTTAATTCTGAGCAAACTCTCGTAAAACCATTACATTATTAGGATTGACTATGGAGCACGAGCAAAATTCAAGATATTCTCATGCCCCTCTCTTATCTGTATACCTATCTACCATCCATTATAATAATTAATAATATAGTATTAAAGGTTAAAAGGTCAAATTCAGCTCTTCATTAATTCATGACTTTGTATAATCAGTACTCAACATTTTCATCAATTAAATGTATTATATACAATATACTTACATTGTATTTAATAGAATAATAAAGAGAGAGGTGTATATATGTTACCGTCATTTTGTACAGCCAGTCAATGTATACAATAACTGGTCAATGTGTACAATGACTAGTCAA
>JAQGBH010007158.1:0-11433 GCA_034698265.1 Sminthurinus aureus
AAAGGAACAATATGACGGGGTCCTGACTTAAATTTTCTCAAAACATGTAAATTTGATGCACTCTAATGTACACTGTAGTACAATGTACAATGATTGAACATTGTACATTGTACATATAGCACTTACATTTCAAATATTTGTTGAGTTTTGAGTGTGGAGTTTGGAGTTTGAAGGAAAGTTGTCATGTGAATTCACAGTTTTGTCGTCGCCGACTTTTGATTGTTTGAATACCTGTAGATTTGATAACTTGTGCTTCTTCTTGATGTTGATGTTGAATGTTGATGTTTATACCTTGTTTATGTCATATGTCCACATTCCACATGATTTAATTTGTAGTACATAATACATAACATTACACAATAATAATATAATATAACTTGTCTTCTCTCTCTTTGCTCAACGTTTAACATGGAACTTTGTTTTGAAACTCTAAACTCTAAACTCAAAGCTCAAAACTTGTCCTTTGTTTAGACTTTTGAGTTGGTGCGTGTCTTTTCACGTTTGGAAAGAGTTGTAACAAAATTATCAAATATCAAATACACATTATATATAAATATGAGAAGGTATTTCTGTCTTTTCGTCCGTAACGAAGAGCGAGAGCAAAACGAGCAGAGATCTCACCCCTTTTTTCTATCATCATATTCTGTATCCATTATGCACAGTGTACGATACAATATAGATTGTACATATTCATATGAAACTCGTCACTTTATGTGTGTACACACTGTAAATTGCAGGGATTTATTGTACAACAGACACATAAAAGCTGTACACTATACATTTTGTACATCTCTCATCTCACCTTTCCTCCGTCCTCTAGAGTCTAGAGTCTAGACAGTACACTCGAAAATTTCTTCCTTTCTTTCTTCTTCTTCTTCTTTTTCTTCTTCTTCTTCTTCTTCTTCTTATTGAACATAAGTGAAAACTGAGTCCTTTTCCCCTTGTTTATGAAACTTTTAAACTACTGTGAATCTTTTTGGTCTTTGTCGTTTCTTGTTTGCTGTTGCCGACCTCAAACATTTTCTCCCTCTCTCTCTCCTCTACAACTCTTATTTCTCTTTTCCGCCTGTGGTAAAATTAATTTTACTCGAATCATTTCTCCCTTATTTCCTTCCTCTCATCTTTTTAATATTTGAGAATGAAGGAAACTGTGGACGTGATGTCTATCTAAAATTCTGGTTTTCAACAGTTGGTGAACTACAAATTTTGACATACCTTCAACTTTCAACCAACAACGGATATCGTAGTTACATAACGTTTATAGTTTACAAAAGAAAAATAAAAGGAAATTGTGCATGTTTCCGATGTTCTTTCCTCCTTGTTTTGTTCATCGTTTTCTATAATGAATAACGAATAACGAAGCATACTTTATGTTTTAATAACTAAATTACTTGATTGTTTATAACATTTTTGATCGTTCTTCAAAATTCAAAAATGCAACCTTTTGTATTTTGTTCATTGTACATTGTACATCCATTTGCACATTTGCAACCAAACACCAAACATATCATATAAATTGAAGATAAAGAAATTGCCCTGTTTTTCTTGAATTACATTGTCTGAAATTTGAAGTAATATGATTCTGAAATACAGATTAAAAATGTGAGTAAAATATATATTTTCCTCAGGAAGGAGGAAATAACGAAATGAAATGATTTGAAAGTTTATAAAAGTGAAAAAGGAATATGATACATTTTATAGAGTAAATAGTAAATAAATGGTGACAGAGAAAGTCAAAAGGGAATGGAATGATATAAAACTTATGACATGAAGAATGAAGAAGGGGGAAAAGTGAGAGAGGGAGAGAAAGTAGGCGAAGAATTATTATGTGTGAGAAAAGTGCAAAAGCCCAAGTTGACAACTGTATACATCTAACATGCGACACTCTATAACTAGTTGAAATGAAAATGAAGAAGCTCAAATGAAAAAAGTTGGTTGTTCCTCGTCTATCGTCTGCCGTCTACAGTCTACGGAGCTTTTCTAGGGAATGAATGAAATGGAGAAATGGAGATTGTAATAATGCTTTTTCCCTTGCTCTTTCTTGCTTTTAAAAGTCTCAGTTTCAAAGTGACTAGCAAAAGAGCTAAAACTATAGAGCTGGAACTGAAACTGGAGCTGCAACTAAAACTAGTGTATGATGAGTTGAGCATCAACGATGAACTGGGAACATTTTACTTGCATATATCTATGTAAATGAGAAAGCTTCAGTTTTCCTCTCTGCTTTCCCACTTCACTCCTCTCTACGCTCTTTATAAAAAGAAAAGCAAAAGTCGCTTGTCCTATCTTCTCTTCTTCATGTACTTTTTTCCATGGTGAAGGCTGAATGTTGAGACCTCTTGATTGTGATTGTGTCTTTGACTGGATCCGTTCATCATTTTCATTATTTTCATCATCCTCCCTCCTTCACTTTTTTACTCCTATTATTATTTCTCTTATTCTCCTTATACACTCTTTACTCCTTGAAATGCTAACCTATTAACTATTAACTTCATTAATACCCGCACTCGCCTTATGATCCTCATTCTCATTAGCACTAGTATTCATTCTCTTCACTTACCATTTACCACTCCATTTCATTCTTTTACTAAGGCTTTTTTATCCTGAATTTTTACACTAGACACTAGACACAATTATTATTGTGGTTATTCTACCATGTAATTATTACTATGACTATTTGCACACCCCTTGCCCTCAATTAACTCTTTAGCATACCAAGTAAATTTTAGCAATATAATTCTAAGAAACAAAAACCAGCTACCGCAATCTACACGTAATTTTATGCTTAAAATGCAGGAAGACTTTTAATATTCAGTATTTCGTGTATGATATGAATAAAAAATCAAAGCAAATCATAAGTTAGGAAAATATTTTCAAAGTTATTTTCTGCAAAAAGTCATGATTTTATTATATTTGCAATTTTTCCATCTTGTTGATTGATAATTCAGTATTCAGTATAAAGTAGATTTTAGAATGTAGAATGTATAAAAATTCAGTCTCATGTTAGTTATTATACAGTATGTTTGTTATCAAGCAATGTTATTGATTATTGCTTATGACTTTTTGATATTTGATATTTGACATTGAAAATTGAAAGCTTATAATATATAAAATTAAATAGGTTACGCTAGATTATTATCAAAAGTTTAAACATGTCTATTATAAAGTAATCACACTTTGTGATATATCGAGTTTGAAATAAAAAAGTATGCATTAGAATTTTAGCATTTGTCAGGTTTTGATTGTTTCTTGCAAAATATATAAATATAAATATTCTTAGCTTGCCTTTGTCCTTATAATTATTATTCCTACGATAAAGCTATTAGAAAAGTATAAATATTGTCTCATTCCAGCATTAAGTATCAAGGAAAGACAGCTACAACTTTTAGTTTGTTGTCATCACCCTCAAAATATTTTGAAAGTGCTCCAGAGTCATACTGAGAAAAAGTCTGTGGAAGTAATTTCTCTAGTTCCAATTGTGATTGTGTAATACGAACAGTCCAAATCGTGAATCCACCGTAGAAAATTGAGAGCACAAAATAAAGGATAGCGAAAACGTAGCAAATTATAAATCCGTAGACAACTGATGTGAAGATATTCCAGAGTAAGTTGACGGACGCAAACATAAGCCAGCTTTTTAAGTGGTCAGGATTCCTCTGTAACAAAATACAACAATAAAAACAATGTACTTGCAGCTACTTATAATTGAGCATTGAAACCCTCTAAAAATGAATAATGAAAAGGTAAAGCACGTTGACGTACTTCGTATGTCCCTTTGAGTAGAACTAATCCAAATGCAAATCCGACAACCAAAAACGGGAGATTCAGCACAAACACAGTTTTGAGTATACCCTCTGAAATTTAGTTACATGTCATTTAAGTTTAGCAAATCAAACCCCCTGATTTTTATTTCACATGCATAAACTATAAACACATGACATTCTTTACAACACAAATAAATGAGGTAAATATACTTGCATCAAATATCAAAGGAATTCAACTTTCTTACCTTCAATTTTTACTTCATGTACATCCTCGGAATATTTCATGAAAGCATCTGGTATGTCTGTCATAAACTCGGTAACGTAGACCAGTAAAATGAAATATAGGCAACAATGGATCTATTTCAAATTTTAAAATACATGAAATGTAATTATTATCATTATTCTCAATCAACAAGGAACACAGACTGCAAAAGAAAATTTAGAAGCAAAACTACACAGATGAAATTTAGAATTAAAATTATTATAAATGTATGCCATTTTTTACTCACGATTTGAAACCAACCAATCAGTTTACACCAAGAAATAGCTTCATAACAGCAAACCTTTGTACTTGGACGAGATGACATTTTTATTACCTTAAGTCTTGATTCTTATTTATTAATAATTAATAACTATTATTGTTTCACTAAAGTAAGTAGCTACGACTCAAGGTCTTTATCTTGTACCGTGTTTATTAGGCGATGAAACTATTCCTCTCAAAACTGTTCTAAATTGAAAAGAGATGCAGTCTGTCCCATGTATTGGATAAGAAACCAAATTGCTGGAGACACAAATATGACGCATTGAACACTGGAGATAGTGAGAATATGTATTTGCTACTAGCTATGAGCTACAAGAGTATTGACTATTGAGTATTACTGCCAGAGGCTTTATCTACTAGGCATTAGACACATACATACATGTATGTGTTATCTAGGTCTATTATCTATAAATACATTTATTATGTGCTACACACAAGTGCTATGCTTCAATATCCTTCGAGTAGGTAAACTAAAAAGAAAATAAATTACAAAAGTAAGACAATAATTATGCGTATAGGTTATAGATAAATAGTAAATGCAGCAAAAAACACCAAGAATATTCTACACCTCTTATTTACATACAGCAATTTACGTCACATATCCAATCCCTATTCGGGCAAAGTTGAAGTAAATAGCAGTATAAAAAATAAACGATATAATATGTAAAGGGCTTTTGGTTTTGTGTGGTACATTTTGATGTTTACTTATTTTGTCAAAGTATTCATAACTTTAAGGTTAATCTCATGACTATTCTAAAATAAACCTGTACTTATGGAAAAGCTTTCATTCTAGATTCTAGATTCTAGAACTATTTTTGATGTCAAATGTTCACTTGTTCATTTTTTTACTGTAGACTATAGAGAGCGACAATTTTTGTTTGTTTTTGTATGTGGTATAATCTACATATTTCATGTATTATGTACATCTACAATCTACATATGCGATATTGTTTTGTTTTTTCCTTGCAGATTCTGGATCTATCGGACAATCAAATTGTTTTGGTTCCACCCATCCTCTTTATTCGGAATACAAAGCTGAGATATTTGGATTTATCCAAAAATCGTATCCGTTCTCTTCCCAGGGACTCACTGGTGGGATCTGCCATTGAAATTCTTAACTTGGGCTCAAATCAATTCGTCAATCTACCCGTTGGAGCCTTGTCTCAAGTATGTAATTTCACAAGCCCCTTTTCAAAATTCTTTAAGCGTACACCGCTCACCGTACACCGTATACACACAAGCACACAAAATATGATGACATTTCTAGAATTTTTAAAACAGAATAAAGAAAGAACAAAATGGACATCCGTCCTATTCTATATTGTGTTGTATGTAAGATTTAAGATGTGAGAGAGAGAAAAAGAGGGAGAGAAAGAGTAAAGACAGAAGGCATCTTGTTCTTGTTCTAGAAGTCTCTAGTCCATCCACTTTTAATAGAATAAAAACATGCTGAGTCTGATCTTCTTTGGCACTTGTACTTTCTCTCTCTTCCTCTCTTTTTCTCCATCTCTCCACTTCTTGGTATACGACATGTGCATATACGAATATAGACGAGTTGAAGACTGAGGACTGTTGTAGAATGTAGAGTGTAGAGTACATATGTATTCTGTATGATCTATGCTTCTATGAACGTGTTTCTTACAGATTTCACGTCGGTTGAGACGATTGGACATGTCACAAAACTCGTTGGAACACTTGGACAGGTAAAAACTTAATCTATCTATCTATACCACTCTACATCATCAGCAGCAGCAGTAGAAGAACAAGAAGAAGAATGTGTTTTTACACTATTCTCTTTGTCTCTTGTTCCAAGTGAAGTGTCTGTGTTAATTGTACTTTTTCTTGTGAACAAAAAACCTATATAGCACAATGTTTGAGTCCATTGCGGGTCTGGTCCATCTTAATTTGTCACACAATCGTCTAACGATTTTACCCGATAATGCCTTTGCCAATTTAGCGTCCCTCAGAGAATTGGATCTCTCATTTAATTATCTCCGAGCCAATTTCAAGGTAAGCTTCCTATCTTCTCTTTTGTACCATTTTTCTGATTTTCCATACGCATTGACCACAAAATGATACATGGAATATTACACATCCAATTTATCAACACGTCTAAATACTAAATCTTTGTAGCTTTAAATCACCATGCTTCTCTTGTTTTCCTACGCATGACGCAATGCATTGAAACTTGAAACTTGAGACATGCATCTTGAATCTTGAATCGTGAAACAAAGGGATTCCCAATAGAAAAAAAACATGCGTACGTCATTCATAATTGAAAAGTCATAATCCCATAAAAATTGTTTTACAAAATCTATAGACTTTATTTTTTACGTTCCACATTCGATTCGCTCGAGTAACTTTGTACTTTTTTATTTGTTTTGTAATAAAGATAATTTGATTTAGAATTGATAAAATATCATAGTTTGATTCTTTTGATCAAGAGTAACACGGTTAATGCAAAATACTGTAAACTGTGTTAGGTAGAGAAATTGAAGCGCGGAACATTATTTATATTATTTGTATTCTCGCTACACGTTACTTGTTTTATGTTTTTGTAATGGACTAGGATTAGTCATGATGTGAATATTTTATTGAAAAAATTACAAAGCAAGAAAGGAAATGTTATAAAGAAAAACAAACAAAAGATTTCGAATTTCGAATTCGGAATAATAAACTGAGAGAGTAAAAATAGTACGTGTTTTTTTATTTTTCCCTGTTTTGTTTTGTTTTTGAGTATTGGAGACTTGGAGACTTGGTTGTTTTTATCTATATTATATGTATTGTGGTTTGTTCCTGGTTACTGGTTTCTGGTTCTTGTCAGATGAGAATGAAGAAATATTACGGTCAGTTTCATTCATGCTGTTTTCCGTTTCTCGTGCCTTGGATTTTTTATTTTAAGTAGGGAGAAAATTGTGTAGGCTGAACATTATGTATTGTACATTTTACATTGTACTACATGCATTCTTTTATGGTTCTATGTTGTAATGTTGTATCTTTTGTAGTTTGGAGCTTGTAGTTTGTCGATCTAGTGGTAGTTTTACACTTAGATTTTCACTGTAGTTCTGCGAGCTGATGGAGGCTGTAAGCTCTAAGCTCTAAGTTTCGTGTTTTAAGAGTAGGAGAAATAAATATTAGAGTAGTTTGGAGTTTAGAACTTGGAGTTTGGGTGCAGGTAGAATACAGTACGTAATACGTAGGATGTAGGATATATGTATACATAGTACTGCATATTTTGCCGTTGCATCTTTGATGATGAAATTCGAATATCTTGTCTGTTTTCTACCTTTTCTATTTCTTCTGCTTTCTACTTTCTGCTTCAGTGTCCTCTTCAAGATGCTTCAAGATGAGCTACTGAAAAAGAAAACAAGGGAAAAGGGGGAGCAAGAAAGAAGAGAGGAAAAGAGGTTTTTGTATGTACATTTGTATTGTAGCCTTAGAAAAAAGAACGAGAAATGGACCGTATCATGAGCATTGTACCTAATATCTACGCCTTATACGCATATACAATATACATAGATTGTTCATATTATATAATACCGACATAACAGAATACAGAAGAAACAGGGAAGTGAATCAACGGAATTTTCTGAGGTCAACCCTCGTCTCTGCATAATTTAGAGGGTTAAAAGTGTTTTAGAAATCCCCAAAGTCGACTGTAAACAAGATTCCTGTAGTTGTAGTTCACAGGACATAGAACACGGATGATGGGCATGATTATGTACAGAATTATATAAATAAAAATAATATGTTCATACAGTATACAGCATAATATTTAGGGCATATTGTGTAGATTTATAGAGCATAGAGCATAGAACATCAAATATCTAGACATGTTACATATTATTATACTATTACACACAGAGAATATAGAGAATAAACCATGCCATGTAAGCATATAAAAAATGTACAAGTTTGTATTATTCAGGCGGATTTCAATTATCTTTTCTTTCCCGTTTCTTTTTTTCCGTTTTCCGTTCCTTTCATTTCCGCTTTTTCTTGCTTCCGCAGAGACCACCTAAAATTTCATACAATGACAAGAATAAGAAATAATAATTCTTTGTGCTTTGGAATTTCTATCTTTTATACTTTTTTACTTATCCTGAAGCCATTTTTCAAAATCTAGATTCTAGATTTCAGAATATATTCTCAGAATCTAGATTCTAGATTCTATATCTAAGAGTAAAACGTATAAAATTTAATCATTAATGATGAAATGATGAGGACTAAAGAACGGGACTATATCATTCTTGAATATTATGCTTTTGAATAGAGAATAGAGAATGGAGTATAGATGAATTTATAATTTATAAGTAACGGGGTACATGTGTCTCGAATTTTTTGAACAAAGAAGAAAAACTAACCATGGACTATTTATTTCTCCAGGAAATGTTTCACTTCCTTCCAAAGTTGAAGCTGTTACGACTGTGTGGGTGTGGAATCAAAGTTTTGCCTTTTCTTCCCTTGCCCCATCTCGTCTCGCTAGAATTAGCTTATAATGGGCTGGCAGACATAAAGATGCAGAGTTTGGGCTCTCTTACGAGACTGAGGCATCTGGATTTGTCGGATAACGAGTTGACAAGTTCTAGAATACCTAGTTGGACACCTCTTTATAATTTGGTACAGCTCAGTTTTTTATACTGTTTTTAAACTGTCCTGAATATATATTTAATATAATGTCTAATGTATTATTAAATTATACAAAAAGAATGGAAATCAGATGTTTAAACGTTTTTTAATTTTTTATAGGTTACTCTCAAACTGAATAATAATCCATTGAAAACGTATGATAAAAATTCACTACTGTACTTTACTCTATTTATTGATTACACGTTTATCTAATTTTGTGATACACTATGAATGATGAATTATGAGTTTTTCATAACAATTATTATCATGATGAAAATGTTCTTGTTTACAGTTTGACAAAAGATACTTTCTATGGATTAAACCGACTGGAGAGCCTTGAGATTTTTGGTATTAGTAAACTGGATAGATTTGATGGGGATGTATTATCACAATTAAATAATTTAAGGAGCTTAGCCGTGGAGACTCATCCAATTATTGAAAAGTACAGATTTCGTCTAGGTGCTATTTTGTCTAGTATTCCTCATCTAGAGGAACTTAAAGTACGTGTTATCATTAAATATTGTAATTTTTAAACTAAAACATAACACACATCTTCTTTCTACCAAAAGATGACAAACACAACTAATTTACCATTTACTATTTCTTTGAATTTAGGTGATAGTAAAAGAACCTGTTCTGTCTGATCAACTTCAGGGGTAAACAAATTAAAACATAAATTACTATGCATAATTTTGTACACAGTAAATTGTATGCTAAATATATTATACAAGTTTGCGTAGCATAAGATATAATATGAAAATTCTAATCAAATGCTTGAAAATATCAATGATTTCAGTATTCAACCAAAATTGAGAAAGTTGACAATCAGTGGAGAAAAGTTGAGACGGATTGAGTCCAGTGCACTGGATGGTTTGGAAAACTGTTTTCACATTGACCTTTCCATAACGCACACGGCAATTGACGACGTTCCAGCAAAAATCTTTGAAAAGTTGCAGAGTGCAGCGTGGGCTAGATTGGACTTGAGTTATAATAAACTGTCGTCTTTGGATTCATTCACATTTTATCCAGGGTCAAACCGAAGTGTCTGGTTTAGTCGAGGGACAAAAATCCTGGAAGGTACTGTAATGTTTTTGTATTACAAACTCAATATATTTTTACATTTTTCCTCTTTGGTCTTGTGTTGTATTATTTGTATTTTCTAAATATTTACGTCTAAACTCTAAAGTAAACAATAAAATGCTATCGTTTTCATGTGAATTATACTGAGACCAAAGAGCGGAGACTATATAATGTTTAACCAATCTACTCAATTGTAAAAAAACAATCTCCCTTTGAATTACTGGATCTGTACATGTATATGTACTATACATATGTACATATGTATACAATCGAAAAGGAAAAGAAGAGGAAGGGAAATGTGGATGGGAAAATCCTTGATTTATTGAGAAAAGGCGTATTGTAGAGTGTAGAATGTAGAGTGCGCAAATGTACATGTATTGAGTGTGGAGTATAGAGAAAAGAGACTAAGGATTAATTGGTTTTCACTTTTTAGGTGGTCTATCACTCGCGGGAAACGAATGGGTCTGTGACTGTACAATGGTGTCATTAGGTGATTGGCTTCGGCGTTGGCTGAGAGAGAGCTTTCAATCCCACTCGACTGACAATATCCCACTCGTCCACTCCATGTACGAGTCACTTCGGGCTCCAAAGTGTACAGATGCCAAGGGGAAAAGCATTCCCATCATTGAACTCTATAGCGATACCATGTGTCATGCATCTGCATTAAGTTCCGGTCATTCGTCTCTCCTCCTCCCATCAACATCGACATCGAAAACAAGAACAACTTCCACATCCAAATTTCAACTTCATTTCCTTCAAGTGCTCATTATTTCCTCTACTCTATACTTCTTGTCCATCCAGTTCCTTCAACCTTTCCATCTACTCAACTCTTTCTTTTTCTCCCTTTCCTGAGTGAAGAGCAAATAGGAAATACAAAATACAGGACGAGGAAATAGGAAATTCAACAACAACAAAACAGAAAAGACTTTTTATTTGTCATTATCTCTCCATTCGAGATTCGAGATTCGAGAGAAACATATTACACATTTTTATAGCTACACGGAGAAAAAACAAGTAAATGGTGTAAACATAACGAGAATAACGAAAGAAATCGATCCCGATCTGGATTATTCAGTGTATAAAAGTTTACATATTTTACAGTTGTTTTCAAGTTTTGCAACACAGGGTTAAAATACAGAGGTAGAAAAAGAAAATAATGATATTATGTTATATGTTATATATTATGAAATAAATAATAACGTTTACTGTTTAAAGTTTAAATTATGTAAATATTTGTAAATAAAACTAGTAAGAAAATACGTATAATCATAACATTAACATTTAATATGGTATTTGATCAAGGTACGTGGACTAACAGGTAGGTTTGTCCTAGCGACGTTTTTTAAAAATTTTCAATTTCATCAAAAAAAAATAAACGTGCCGCCAGAGTAATGCATTATAAATAGGCTGGCGGTGTGTGTA
>JAQGBH010007159.1:0-11433 GCA_034698265.1 Sminthurinus aureus
ACAACAAGTGAAAATCCCTGAAACATATCATATTTTATATTTTATGAAGTACCACTTTTTTTACAAATACCAGTAATCTAAATTGCTATCAAAATGAAGTTATATAATTTTATATAATATGTATAATTTATCAATATTTCGCATTATTTATCACTTATAATTATAATAATTATTATACTTAATACTTAATCTTATGTACATAAAAATTATTTTATACAATACATTTTATCGAGTAGAATCAGCTATGATAATCAATGATGATTGATGATGCATAAAAGTTTTCATTACAAAAAATTACATTCAAGTGTTATCCTATTTATTATTAACACACAATCACGTGTGTCTATAGTTTAAAAGTGTTTTTGTGCATACATCTCTTGAAAAAAAGATAAGATAAGCTTAAACCGATATCACGATGGAGGTTAGAAATAGAGCAGGATCTATACAAAATATTATCAAGGTACTTATATACATACTGAAAAACATCGTTTTACCATTTACCAAGTGGGATTAAGAGTTGAAAAGTTTCAATGAAAACTTTCTATCTTTCGTCTAGTAGACGAAAAACTTGCTGATCACATGTTGTATAATATTAGATAATATTATTATTGTTATTACCAATTACATAATCAAAATGTCTTGGATCGAAAGACATCCTGAAAATTATGGTTCATACAATTTAAGTAGTTTGAGAATCGACCAAGCGTATGTAAATTTTTCGTCATCTACTCCTCTTAATCTTTGGCTGTATGAACTATCGACAAATTGTTTAACAGTAAGTGAAATTTTTACAATTAGTCTCTCGTCTGATTGTTATATATTTACACATAGAATACAATGTGCATGATATTATAATTCAATATCATTCTAATCCATATAAAAAGTAAATAATGTCAGCGGTGTTGTGAGTTTTCCAGCGCATTATATAATACGTACTTTTTTTGTTATATTTAGTGTCCGTACAAGTTGGTGGCTGCTATCAGTTCCTCTACGGCACAAAGCCTTACAAGAACAATTTCAACTAGTTTTCGTATGAAATATCGATTTCGAACTTCTGGAACTGAACCGTATGTAGCGGAAGTTGGAGATGAGTATGTCTTTTTTTATTTGTCTTTTCTTAGTTGTTTTTTTTTATTCCGAACTTTATAATGGGAAATTTATACGCTATATAATTCTAAATTCTAAAACACACACATCTTGTAATATAGCATAAACCATAAATGCAATAACAATAAATTTGTGGTTTTTAATCATATATACTACTTCCTAATTCAAAGGTTCCGTTTCTGTGATGTTGAGCATGGCTTTGGGGAATTTGGGATATATAATGTGGAAGCATCTGAGGGAGCAGGAAGTGATAGCGGGACTTGCCATCTTCACACTATTTTAGAACCCGTTAATATTTATCTACGTAAGTATTAAAAGGTATTTTTTTCATGAAAATGATTCCTCAATATAATAACCATTCCAAGTGATATTATGCAGTGAAATTTCATTAAGTACCCGTATAAAAATCTGATAACGGAATTCGGCAGGATTTTCCGGCCGAATTTTTGCCGAATTTTCGGCCGAAAAAGCCAGAATAACCACCCGAATTCTGACAAATTCGGTGAATTTCGCCTGGATTTTCCAGGTAGTAAGCCGAATTCGGGCGAGTAAGCTGCTTTTTTCGGCCGAAAATTTGGGCAAAAATTCTGCTAAATAAATCCCAACCGAATCCCGCGGGAATTTTCGATACACAATTACATAATATATAATATTGATAATTATTGCTAATTGCTAATAATGAATAATGTTTTTTTGTCCTTGTTTGTTTTTATAGCAATACTTATTGTCGTTTTGTTTTTGCTGTTGTTGGAACTTCTTATATGGACGTTGAATAAATATGGTGGAGTCTTGTGGGGAAAAATGCCTAAGATTTTCACATCCAATAAAAGTAGTGGGAATGCTGAGTCTAGCTATTCACCAGATTTTCCAAGTCAAACTACAGTAGTCTCCAATGAAAATACAAATAATAAAAGGAGAATCGGATCGCTGGACACTTTTAGAGGGTGAGATAAAATCATAGTATGATATTATGAGAATAGAGATGTCTAGTGTATAACTATGTGTTTTTTCAATTTACTTGTTATCAAAAGTAAACAGTGAACTTGCTTTATAAACCTTGTTGTCTGCTATTGGAACAATAAATAAATAAATAAATAAATAAATAAAATAAGTTTTATTAAGAATTTAGTCATTATTATCCTTGTTACTATGCTATTCCTTGGTTTATTTCAGGATTTGTATTGTGATGATGATCTTTGTTCATGATTCAGGAGCTAGTTACACGTTTATGCAACATGCTAGTTGGGATGGACTTACAGCTGCAGACATTATTTTCCCCTGGTAAATTTCTTTATAAATAATAAATAAGTAAAATACTCTCTAGAAATACCGACCATAATATAAAAGAATCTTTCTCTTCAAAATTTCATTTTGTGATTTTCTAATAGTTCCTATTAGCATTTTACCTATATATATATATATTTACCTATGTAAAGCTGGGACATATATTCAATATTTATTATTAACTATTATATTAGTTAACATGTAATACAATGTAATAAAATTACTAATTATTGCTGCAATTAATTTGTTATACACACAGGTTCCTTTGGATAATGGGAGTTTGTATTCCAATCTCTCTAAAGTCTCAGCTAAAGAAGAGAGTTGGACCAAAGAAAATACTGTCAAAAATCCTTACTCGTTCATTAAAACTCATAGGGTTTGGTTTAATGTTGAATACAGTTTGGAATGAACCCGTAAATTTATCCGGAGATTTTAGAGTTTTTGGAGTTTTACAAAGATTTGGAATATGTTATTTCATTTGTAGTATATTAGCATATTTTTGTATGTCAAATGAAGAAAGATTTTCACCAGATGCTAGTAATGCTTTATTATCCTATCATAGGAATAGTTCTGTACAAGAACAATTAAGTATAAAAGGGAAATTAATGGGAATATTCAAAGACGTCGTTGTTCTTTGGAGAGGATGGATTGTCATTTCATGTTTAACTCTAACGTATATTCTTGTGGTATTTTTACTTCCGGTCCCTGATTGCCCCACAGGTTATATTGGACCTGGAGGTCTACATAATAATCGTAGTGTATCAAGCTCCTGTGTTGGAGGAGCAGTAGGTTATGTTGATAGAGCAATTTGGGGTACAAAATATATATATAAATGGCCTACTTCCAATGAAGTTTATCAGGAAAAAGCAGAAGATCTCATTCCCTTCGATCCAGAAGGTACCCTTGGAATTTTGACAGCTTGTCTTCAAGTATGGTTTGGTATTCAAGCTGGAATGACATTTGTATTATTTCCTCATCAGTTGACCTCTTGGAATTTGAATATTCTACTTCGTTGGATGAGTTGGGGACTATCACAAGGTTTAATAGGTGGAATTCTTTGTGGCTGGAAACAGACAGGAGGAGTCATTCCAATAAATAAAAACCTATGGTCCATCTCATTTGTTCTCGTCACAACTTGTATGGCATCTTTTGGATTGTCAATTTTGTACATTGTCATTGATGTATTAAAATGGTGGACAGGCTCTCCACTAGCAGAATCCGGGATGAATTCCATATTCCTCTATGTTGTTCATTTGAGCGTCCAGAAAATGTTTCCTTGGCATTGGAGGTATGGATCAATGGAAACTCATTTCATGAAACTTGTAGAGTTTCTATGGGGAATCTCAATATGGATTTGCTTAGCTATTTGGATGAAAAGGAAGCGAATTTTCTTTAAAATTTAAAATTTAGTATTATAAATACTTTGTTTTGCTCATTTACGTATATTATGTATACTATAGTATAGTGACTGGTGACTAATAAACAATAAATTATATGTAATGTAAAAAAAATCAAAGTTAAGAAAATATTATGTGTTTTATTCAATTATTATTGATTGCCACTTGTCAATAAAAGTATTTAATTAACAAACATAAGGTATAAATCAATATAAATACACTGACATAATATTATATTATTCTTTAAAATGCACATTAAATCATGACGCAGAAAATAAATAAATAATGAACGGCATTTTATAATAATAATAAATGGCATAAATTATAATACATACCATATAATATGTTTTATAGATTGGTTAAAGCATTAACTACAATTAATTAATTTTAAATAATAAACAAATTAAGTATATATAAAACTCTCAAGATTCCCCTATAGCATAACAATGTAAAACGTGGAATGCTACAAAGCATGCATACTGCATACAAAAGTCTACTAGTAAAAAATCTTGCACAGAGAGAAAGTCCTCCTTTATTCAAATGCTTTCACTCGCTTCGTTTGGCTCCTTTTTTTTCTGTTCTCTCTCGATCGACGAGGTTTTCTTTTCTTCTTCTTCTTCTGGTTCTAAAATTAGTTTTGTTTTTATGGAATAGTTAATTACATCTAATACTAATTATAATCTTTGTATTTACTTGTTGTGATTGTGTAAGAGACGACGATTAATTTTCATGATTAGAATCGTTGTAGAGTTTAAAGGGAATATTAAATACACACATCTTGTTGATAATGTTCAAAAGAAGGAAACTCGCAATGCAGGAGCAGGACGATGAAGAAATGTCGGAAAGTGGAAGTAGTACTAGCAAAAAACAACCAAACCGACCTGTTGATGACATGACTCGCTTTGAAAGACTGGAAAAAATTGGAGAAGGTACTCACAATTTATAATTATACCTATACCTAAATTAAATTATTAATAACTATAAATAAGTTTAACTTATTCATATATTCATACAATTTTGGTATACATGTATAATTTTTTTATTGTTGTTGTTAATTATGGTAAGTCTTTGAGTATGGTTAATTGTTGATGAATCATGTTATATAAAAATACTTAAATAATTGTCTTGAAGGTACCTATGGTGTTGTTTACAAAGCAAAAGACACTGAACATAGTAACCGGCTCGTGGCTCTTAAACGAATTCGTCTAGAGTCGTAAGTTAAATTTTAATCCGTATGTTTCGTTGTTTATTTTTTTAAGAGTTAATTTTCATATTTAGTTATAAAATTGATTATTGTGAAACTGTGTTGTTAATTTACAATGTAGTGTAATATTTTCATATGGATGTACACATCCCTATTTGATATAAAGTATAATAATATGTACAGCATGTGTGTGATGTGTGGTATCTACAATACGTTGGTGTCTTATGACATGCAACAAGTGTCATGCAACATGTTAATATTTTTACCCATTATGAAACTAATAATATATTAATATGTTGTATAATTTTATTATTTTTAAATATAAAGGGAAGCCGAAGGAATTCCATCAACAGCAGTTCGAGAAATTTCTCTACTTCGAGAATTAAAACATCCTAATGTTGTACGTCTACTGGATGTTATTCATGCACAAAAAAAACTATTTTTGGTCTTTGAATATATGGAAATGGATCTCAAAAAGTAAAAATCACATTTTATTAATATTATACTAAAATCTACCATTATCAACAAAAACAAAGCATTATATAATGATGCCAACTTTGTAAGATAATTCATTAAAGTGTTGATCTCTACATAAGTAAGTAAAAAGCTAAGGAGTGACTATATAATATTTATTTTAAATACATAGGTACATTGATACCCAACCTAGTGGTTTACCAATGGTCCAAGTTAAATCATATCTTTACCAAATGCTCAGTGCTTTAGTTTATTGCCACACTAGGAGGATTCTACATAGAGACTTAAAACCTCAAAAGTAAGTTCTATGATCATACAATACCAATTAAATGCTAATTAAATCCCAAGAAATAACAGTGACGATTATGTTGTGTAGTACATGCTATACATATTTATTCTTTTTTGATTATAGGGATTATGTGTTATATTATTACTGTCAATTCTTTTTTTTGTTGATTCTGTAAAATTAAACTCAATACGGACGGAAGTATTTTACTAAAATTAAAAATATACTAGTGTTCGGAAGCCCACTTTGAGTATCGTATGATTTAAATGATTTTTTTTGTCCTATTTTATTCTAGTTTATTGTTGGATTCTACAGGACAACTCAAATTAGCAGGTAGATATTGGTTTTAAGTTTCAACTATCATAATATTTAATCATAGTATAGCAACAAAATAAGAACCTTATAAACATTTTCCGTTTACTTGTAGATTTTGGACTGGCAAGAGGTTTTACACTTCCAATGAGGACTTACACACATGAGGTATTTTTGTCTCAATTTAAAAAATAAATAAATACTACTACTGCTGGGCATAATATGTATTACCATTTATATACTATATGTAGTAGAATTACACATTCCAGCATGACATAATATTATAATAATAAATAATATTTAACATTTTATTATAGGTTGTAACATTGTGGTATCGAGCACCTGAGATTCTTCTTGGTACCAAATTCTATTGCACAACTGTTGATGTTTGGAGTGTTGGCTGTATTTACGCTGAAATGGTAATGATAAGGACTAGAAAAAATGTCGATGGTTATCTTTGCAAAAAAGAATCCAATCTTATGTATTATTATTATGCATAATATAGGATGGATATCGGACTTTGTAAATTTAACCCTCGATGTATATCTTATATTAATATGTATTCTTATTATAATACATAATGTATTTTTGTATATTTTTCTGCTTTTGGGTTTAACCATGTCAATGTTTTAATGTGTAATTTAATTTATTAATATAATAAAACCATGTTTATAATGAAAATAAGTAAATTAATTTAGTTTTTTTTCTAATAATGTCCCTTAAAGCTCACAAAGAAACCATTATTTCCTGGTGACTCGGAGATTGACCAATTATTCAGAATTTTCCGAACTTTGGGAACTCCTGAGGAGACAAATTGGCCAGGAATTTCAAAACTTCCAGACTATAAACCTTGCTTTCCAAGTTGGGATAAACAAGACTTGACTGTGTTTGTTCCTCCTTTAGGTTCTGATTCACATGGACTGAATATTTTAGAAGTAAATAATGCCACTATTATTATTAAAATATTATTACAAGAGTTAGTTATTCCTGAGTGTTAGAATTTTTATGTCAAATATGAAACAGTTTCACTACACCATAAAATTCTTCCAGCTAATTCATATAATATGATGTAATAGTTGTGTCGTTTTTTATAATTTGAGAATCTGACAAAATCTGTATTTTTTATTCATTTGTTTTTCAGGAATTTTTAACTTATGATCCTTCAAGAAGAATCTCTGCTAGAACCGCAATGACTCACCCATTTTTTAAAGATGTGCTACCCAAAGCACCGCCTACTCAAGCCAGAACTTCAAGTGGACGCTTAACAAAATAATATACTATTATTAATCATTTAATATTTTGTTCAAGTTTAAATATAGAACTTGTAGATTATTTTACATAGTATCAACATTCCGTTCGCTGTCTAGCAGATTAGTATCGACATTTTATATACTAGGTGTTATAGCGTTATTCGGGGAAAAACTTTAGACTATAAACAAATAAATAATTAGAGTGTTTCATTTCTTTAATTATTCATGTATACAAGAAAATGTATCATTGATACTAATAATCAATTTAATACGACCAAGTTGTCATTATTATTTATGTCTTAACTCATCATAAAGTGCACTCATATGTAAAAACAGGATCAACACGATAGGGATATCAGGAGAGTTCAAACGTTGTTGTAGTTAAAGTATACTGTATTCCATAATATCTAACATATATACATAAATTGTTTGAGTTTAGAGGGGTATCTATTTGTATCAAAAAAATATATTCGATTGTAATATATTATTATTATATTGTGTAAATAATATATAGGTTTTTATGTCTTTCTTTGACTACTTTTGAAAGTATGTCTTCCTTTCAATTTCGCTCAATATTATATATAATTATGTACCAATAACCAATAATCATCAGAAATATAAAATATAATATTAAAATTTGTACCCAATAAGTAACATCATGATTACTTTATACATAACATCGATGTACAGTATAATACTACACACATATAGTAAAAATAAATAAATAAAGACTAAAATAAATCCTGAAAATTACTGGGTTGTACAATCATCTCTAGCCATCTGACCAGTTGTGGTATTTAGTTTTTATTTGTTACTTGTTTGTAGATATTTTGCGTTGATTGTTTTTATATTGGATTAATGCGTGGCACAGGATGACTGGTGTGAGAGCTTCAACAGCTCTACTTAGTGCAATGTTTGCGTAGTTAATTTGTAAGTATAATTTAGTCATTACTTCTATTACTTCATGTTTTGTCAAGTTTGGGATTCTCACAATAATTTTTCCACAGGATTCACCTATTGCACCCAGTTCATCGAGAAGAGTATGTATCAAACTGAAATCACAAAAGAACATGACATGACATTAATTATTATTATTTCCACACAATACATAATGTAAGTCTATACTTATGACAATGGTGTCATTTTCTATTTCAAGTGGATGGCAAAACTGTACTTTTGTAAACATGCCAGACTAAAGTCAATGGATGTGTAAACACGAGGTGAGTAGTCCACTAAAGATGCAAAATGTTCTCCTAGCCGTGTAAAAATTGCGTAGCTTGATACTACAATGTCGGCCAGTAATTCTATTGCAAAATCGCAAACCTCCTGAGGTGAAATTTCTTCGTGTGTTTGTAGCAAGTAGACCCAGCGCAAAATCATCTTCACACCGAAATTGTGAGTCTGAAAATATTCATACATTTCAATTTTGTGAGTGAATATCTAGTACACTCTAGTTTAGTCAAATGGGAAATCTATTTGATTCATATTTCATATTATAGACACCCATTTTATGATCATTTTACTGTGAAGAAACTCAAATCAACAAAATCTTAGCAAAACTCTGGTCGATTCAGTCAATTTCTTTTACTCTATATTTTTCAGTTTTCAGAAACAAGAAACCTTTTGAAGTTGAATTATTTTTTTGGCAAGGTCTATGCGGAATTTGTCCGTATCATGTTCAATGACCAAGCAAAAATCAAAGTCTTGAAGTTCCTTTTCTTGTTCCACTGAAGTCACCTATAGCGAAACAAAACTCTCTTTGTTATTAATTTAATTGCTCTTCACAAAAAATACCTTAAAATTCTCTTTCATTTTGTTTACTCATTAGTCATTAGTTTTTACAAGTTTACAATTTATGCCTGTTTACCGTAGAAATTTCTTTAAGTTGCTTCCTCAACTGTCTAAATTCCTTTTGAACTGATTCCATTTCTGCACTCGACTCTGATTTTAGTCTTTGATCAAAATCCGTTTCAAATTGTTCCAGTGCACCAATATATTTTACACCTAGGTAAACAAATCAAAAATCAAAATTAAGCCTGTTTCAGCATTAATTACATCATTACATTACATGAGTACAATATTGTTTTTCAGATCATTCAAAAGCGTAAAAAAATTCAATGCATTTTCAATTCTAACAAGTTTCGCCTCTCTCACTATCTTCCTCATTATTTTTGTTACAGCAACTGTTACAGCTATTCGACAATAATTATTTTTAAAGTGTAAACGTGATCCGAAAGATTGTATGCAGTAAAACATTTAGAGAATAATATTGTATACAATTTAATATGAAAAGTGAAACATGCCTCCTTTTTTAGCAAAGTAGTCGATAAAGTCCAGAGATTCTGGACTAGTTTTCAGGGTTGTTTGTGAGTCGATGACTTTTTTGAACCCAGTTATCCCATGTGGAACATAAAAATCACTTATGGAAGCTGATTTTATTTTCTTTAAGTCGACAAGAGTTTTCACTGGCTGGGAATCAAAAATTTCTTTCGCTTGTGCTGAATTTAGATCAATTTCTGGGCTCTTCTCAATAATATGCACAGAATACTTTCCAACTAATTTAACAAAACCACAAAATTATTATGGTTGGTCGTTTTCTTTGTACCTGATGTTCTGAAAATTCTTAGATTTTAAACACAGTATAGCCATCATATTTACCTGGTTCTGTCTCTGATTATTCAGGCATATTGTTAACGGTGAGAGTCCCTTTATTCAAACATTTAAATATTCAGAAAACATTTCAAGAACAATTTTCGAGCCCAAAAAGATTGAAACAATCAATATCGATTCTTCTGATTTCAATAGAATGAAAAAGACGTTGGTTATCACAAGTCATAAATTTCTCATTTCCCTATGCTTTGCAAAAGTTTACGACGAGTGAACTTAAAAGTCTGTAATTAAAAGCAAATCTAGCTCCGATTCAATTGCTATAGAGACTTTTGATGGGATTGCGTGCTAAGAGTCCCTATATACTATATAGACTATGGAATGCAAAATGCATTCTGTTCCTCGTCCTTGTTTTTCCGTTGTCATGAAGAACTTGACATGTCTCAGAATTTTCCCTCAAAACTTGAGACCCAAGCCAAGACTAGTTGTGAATTGATTTGTGATATAAAGTTCTAGCCATGTGCTCTAATTCGGCCTACAGAATGCAGACCGTCAAGATTTCACCCACCCAAAGCTTTGAGCTTTGATCCTGGCCTTGCCTTGTAATTGTTTCTTAATATAAAAATGCTTGAAGACAGGGAAAAGGGAATGTCACCGTTAACACCGGGATTCGTTTCATTGTCATTTGTGGTTCTGTTGCTCCTAGTTTCCTGCATTCCAATGGATTTCCTGCCAACTTGTGAAGCTTGTACCGTTTTGTCTTCTCGACGGCAGCCGTCTCCATCGTTGCTAAATGAGATCAACTCTGCTGCGATGGATTTGACGAGCCTTGCCGCACCATATAAAATTGAAGTGACAACATTAGACAGTTTTAATTCCTGTCCTGATACTGTGGAATTTGAAGGACCATTTGAACTATTGTGCCAATCGGCTGTTCTTGAGGGATGACTGTACAGCTCAACTGGAAGTTGACTTGCCTTTGGCCCTTCATTGATTTTCTGCGTGTCAGTGACAATGGGATGACTCATAGTGAGATGCAGATTGATATTTATCACAATTCCAACCCAATCTTCATATATTTTGATTGTATGTATCGTACTTGGAAATTTTGTTGAATTTGGTAGTGCATTCTACATTCTAGAATCCAATCACTAACATTTTATTTTATTGTATTGCTATTGTATTCGTCATCACTGATCAGTGACCTCAAAAACTGTCAAAGTCTACAAACGCAAACATTTAAAGTTATTTTCTCCCGCTAAATGCTAAAAACTATGACGATTTAACCTAAAACCGATACAGGAAAACCGTTTTTGCATATTTATATCTCCAAGCACTACTTTCTTGTACGTGATACTTATTTAAAATGCAAAAAAGTAAAGTTCATTAAATTTAAATTAAAGTCAATTTCTTATTGCTTTATCGAAGCAAATTAATATGGGGCAGATAAAGGAGGCCTCCATGTGGCCTGCCCTGGAAACGCCAATTTTGGTGGCTGACTCCTTTAACTTT
>JAQGBH010007160.1:0-11423 GCA_034698265.1 Sminthurinus aureus
TTTCAGCCCGTCCAAACATGTGGAAATTATAAAAACCCGGGATTTGTACGTTTGGGATAAAACGGGTCACCCTAATATATAATTTACCAAACCGGAACTCCAGGCGTTTTTTAGTACAATCTAAATGGAATTTGGAAATCAAAGTTTAGCACAAAGTATCAACAACCAACAATCAACAATCCTAAAACCGCTTAACTGCTATGGCACGAGGCACGAGAGTCCGGTTTATGTTATAAAACATTTTGAGCGGCGTCCAAAATTCACCATGGACCACAAAGCTAGATCTAGAATCTAGAATCTAGATCAAGATGGGAAAATCAAATGCAGATAAATTGTAAACACCGTTTATATGTACGCTGTTTTTCGTCCTTCTCTATTCTCCGCTCCGCTATTCTCAACTCACAACTCACCATTTCTCTTCTTTCTTTTAACCCATGTGCAATTTGTAATTTATCCAACTTTTCATCTTATTGTTCAAACTACAAAATACAAAATGTTCCGACCCAATCGGCCTAGGTCTCCAACTTTTTATTGACATTGTTCCTGTTCAGTTTCCACTAGAACTGGAACTAGAACTGGAGCTGGCCATCAAAAATGTAAATCTGGAATTAAAAACTGTTTACAAAAAGATACAAAATGAAAAGGGCTGCCTTTATTAATTTGACGCCACTCACAATATTTCTGCAGCTCAACGGAACATTACAGTTACAGAATGTTCACCTCAGACAGCTCTATACTACGGAGGAGTGTGATATGAATGCATTTCGAGGTAAAAAATCACGTACAATGTTCAATGTTCAGTGTTCAGTATCACGCTTCAAATGTCAATGCGAAAAAGAGAGATTTCAAAATTCAAAATTTATTTTCATACCCGGACAATATGCATTTGCTCCGTTCATTTCAGTTCAGTTGATCTCTCAACACTCAACATCTAGCTTCTGTTCTCCGTTCTCTGTTTTTTCTTCTCTAAAAATATGCTGAATAAAAACTAAAAAAATTGTGAAAATGGCAGATCCTTTTGCAGAAAAAGCCGATTAATGCTAATTTTAATGATCGTGATCTTGATGAATCATGAACGCTTAAATTTAAAATACGAAATATGAATAATAATCACTGTTTTTCTTTACGTACCTAAATGAAGCAAAACATCAATGGCCAATATTCAATACATCTCTGTTCATTTGGTTCATTTGAATTTGGATTTGGATTTGAATTTGAATCAAATATCCATAAAT
Source organism: Sminthurinus aureus (assembly GCA_034698265.1). NCBI lineage: Eukaryota > Metazoa > Arthropoda > Collembola > Symphypleona > Katiannidae > Sminthurinus > Sminthurinus aureus. The sequence continues at coordinate 1,236 of JAQGBH010007160.1, forward strand.
CTCAAGGCCGGAGCTAAACAAAGAAAATCAGTAATTTGCCGACAGTTTTCAATTCACAACACAATCCACAGTCTACAGATTCAATATTCAAGATTCAAGATAATTACCCTTGCTCATCCTCATACATGTTTTCCATATTTTTGTAATATAGTGCAATTATCATTTATCATTATCATCATCTCCTTCCAATTCTTCTCCATTCCTGTCCATTCTTATTCTTCATCTGTCTCACTGACAATTAATCTGTGCGGCGCATCCTTTTTCATCTCATCTCATCATCATCCAAAATTTTCACAAGGATTTTTCATGTGTATATACATACATAAAAAACTGATGATAATTTGATATTTGATAGTTGATGTGATAGTTACACCATGTTTCACAACTAAGCCAAAGCAAGTCAAACCAAACCAAGTCGAGCCACACTCCAGAAAAGTTTTCTGAGAAAACAGACAAAAAAATCACCTTTGATCTCTGATTTCTGATTTCTGGTCTGATTGATTGGATTTGATTTGATTGGCAGTGAGGAGTAAAACAAACTGATTCTGACTTTGATTGCGAGGTAATTCGATTACAATAAAAAAGCCACTGGCTCTGGTCATTTAAAATTTAGTATTCATATTTTGTCTTTTTTTGCGGCTTGTTCAATATTGGAATAAATAAATAAATGATTTTTCATTTATTTTCTGCGGTGTACAAACTGTGCGGTGTAATTGACGTTGATGTTGATATTGAAATTGATAGGGATATTGATATTGATGTGGAGTGTAGTAGATAATTATGGGTAATTTTCCTATAATTGACCATCAAACTTGAGCCATCAGCCATCAAAATGTTACGCTAACAATACATAAATCTACATACAATGGATAATGGATATGGAAATTCAAATCCAAATTGATTTTGATGGGAAAATTGGCAATGAGTAAAGAGAAGAAGCGACGGTTCAGGAATCAAAAATCAAGAATCAAGATGATCCAGCGCACTCACGTAATCAGATGAACATGAACATGCAGATGAACGTGAAATGCGTTGAAACATGAGCAATTGAGATTGAATTCTCTTCTCTTGCTTTGCTTTGTTTTGTTTTGTTTTCCTTTGTTTTGTTTGGGCTTTTGCATGTTAACAGATTTTATTTATGAAAATGTATGTGCATTCATTTCCTCAGGCCAAATTCAAAACTCCAAACACCACGCACAACAAGACAATGAGATTCACAAACGAGTGGAGCACAAAGTGTAATAAACAAGACAGCGACAGCTAGACAAGACAAGAAACAAGATTCTCATGCTCAAAGCTCAACGTTCAAAACTCACACAGATAATTACCTGTGGAATTAGATTTGGAATTGGAATTGGAATTACGGTTAGAAAAATGATAATAAATTTCAACGAGTTTCAAGGATAACTCGAATTTAGATGAAGAGGAGCAATGAGCAATGGACAGTCTATATTTGAACTCAGGGTGCATTGTTTATGGTTTTGTAATGGATAATGGCTAATGGCTAATCTATAAGGAAAAGACGAAGAGGAGGAGAATGATCTAATCTAATCTACGATACACCATGATACATGTATAATGTGATATAATCATGAGAAAAAGACATAAAAGAGCGAGATGGATGTTAATGTGCACAATCTTAATTATAATAAATATTAAATACATTATAAAACCATTTAAATTCACTATGGCAGATCAGAATGAATAAGGAGTCTTCTTCGTCTTTGTCTCCTTTTAAAATCATACATGTGCAACACATACACAAAATGTATATTTTTTATGTACGTACGTGCAAAAGGTACTCACGAGTCAAATCTGAATATGTAAAAGTACATGATATTTTCTCAATGCTCAATGCTCTGTACATATGGTTCCTCATTTGATTAGCAATTTGGGGAAAACGGTCAAATGTGTACTTCTGTATGGAATATGGAATTCTCTGTGTATTAGTGAATGTGTAGGGATTTTGTATGGAAATTTGTAGAGATTTGGGATTTGGGATTTTAGATATGCCCTCATCTTCGTTACCATCTTCACAATTACAATCACAATCAACAATCACAATTACACTTACAATTAGAATTTAAAATTTAGAATTACAACAGCAACCACCCAAAATATATAAAGCCGCTTGTGCTCCTCCGTTGCGTCATCAATACCAAAATACCTTTACCAGTGATCAGTGATTCAGTGTTCAGTGCCTTTTCAATTTTAAGAAACGGGAGTCGTTTTCAACATGATGAAATTCGTGAGTTTTTTGTTTCCACATTTCTATATTTACCCTATCATTTCTAAATTACATCTAGTGGTGAAAGATGCCGAAATTCATGCTAAAAATTTTAAACGGCGTTCAAGTTTACACATTTTTTCTTTGTAAATATTAGAGTTTCTACAATTTGTGACCGAATTGCATGATATCTTTAATCATAGGAGTCACAAACTCGTGCTAAAAATTTTAAACGTCGTTAAAGTTTGCCAATTTTCTTCTTTTTTTTCGTTTGTAAATATTTGAGTTTGGCGTTTGGAAGATGGAGATTGGTTTGAAATTTGTGTAAAATTTTGTGAACTTTTTGCAACAAATACACAAGCAAATAGTTTGTCCACGCATTCTGCGATTATTTTGTGCTTTTGTATTTTGTGGTGTACAAATGTGAGTTTTTTATGTTTGATAAAACAAGTGAAATGAGGTTTAAATGCGTTTTAATTACTGGATTTTTAGGCTGTTTTGATTGCTTTGGTGGGTTTGGCCCAAGTTCGTGCTCAAAGCCAATATGCCGGAGAGGCTGGAAGTTACATAACTCGATCTGAAAATGAAAACTCCGGAGATGGAAATTTCCAGTACGTTGATTTTGGTTCCCATTTTAATTCCCAGTACTTTTAAATTTTGCATTTATGAAAAAAATAAGAAATTTTGTGATTTGTGATTAAGTGGAATGGTTTTGATTGTGTAGATATGCGTATGAAACTTCAAACGGAATCACCGCTCAAGCTACCGGTTATGTAAGTCCACAAAAACGGAGAAGAGACAACAGACACTTTTTTTTGTTAAAACGGGAGTGAGGAATTGAGATTTTTTTTAAATTTTGTTCACAGATCAAAAATCCAGGTGCTCGAAGTGAAGACCAAATTCAAGGTAATAAATTTACAAATACCTAGCAAAGTGTTTGAATATTTTGAGTTTAAAAAGGCCTTTAAACTCAAATAGTTTTTGAACCTGATTTTAATTTGATATTTTGATTGTTTCAGTGATCCAAGGAAGTTACAGCTACTATGACCCAAATGGTCAACTTGTGACCGTTACATACATTGCTGATGAAAATGGGCAAGTTATTCACCATTTATTGATATTTGAATTTCGTTGATGAAAAATCAATGAAACGTTTTTCAAAAATGTAACAGATTTTTTATTTTGATTTTTGATACAGATTCCAACCTTCAAATCTTCCTCAAGCTCAAGCTCTCCCCGTGAGACAAAATCGTCCAGTCTCAAACGCAGCTCCAGTTCAAATCCCAACTCAACGACCATACGTTCAACCCTACCAGACAACCAGTCGCCCCTTCTCCTACAACCGAATTCCAACCCAACGCCCATATCAACCCTACAGACCCAACAGCGTCCCAACTCGTCGTTACTAAACCCTAGATTCTAGAATCTAAACTCGAGTCGCTAAATTTATTCATCACTAATTTTATACTTTTTTCTATCTCTCCCTTCCTTTTCTATCTCCATTCGATGTTCAATGTTCAATATTCAATATTTAACGATTAAAGACTATTAAAAATCAATCTCAATTTATTAGTTGTGGCCTCGAGTCTCTTGGGCATTTAATTTAGTTGTAATAAGGAACGAGAATCATAAAGCATAAATCATAAATCATGAGTCACAGTAGTAAAAATCAAGGAATCCAAAGATTGTGACGGAAAATCCTAAATCATGATAAAGTGGGGGAAAAGTTGAACGAAATCTGGAATCTCTGGTGCATCAAAATCGAAAAACGGGAAACTAAATTTATTTTCAAAATTCATGTTGTAAATTAATCGCAGTACAAATCTTGGATCAATCTTAGCTGCACATTGCTATTGTATTGTGACGATGGAACAGTGAAAAATACAACAAAAATTGAAATTAGTCTGGTTTGGTTGTTTTTGTCTGGTCTGTGAAGATACCGAAAACCAAAATTCATTAAAATTTTGGTCAGTTGTCAGTTCCAATTTAAATTTGCATCAGTTTTTGCCAGTTACCAGCATCCAGCATTTAGAATTTAAAATTTGGAATTTGGATTAATTATGGACAAAAGAGTTTAAATATAGAGGAACTTGGACGCCGTTTGCTATTTTTGTTAAGTTTTTTGTGCTCCGTTACCCAAAGTTCAACTGCGGGGTATGTTATCTTAATCAATCTTTGAAATAGTGGATATTTATTTATCAGATACAAACCACAAGTCAGCTGGCGTGTGTTTTGTGCCTAGTTGCTGTTTATTATTGTGAAGTCACTGGATTATTTTTCACAGCGTCAGAGTCAAAGTCAAAGTCAGTGTCACCTTTCTGACTTTATTCCTTCTCCATTCTTCATCGTGTTACGTTTCACTGGTATTTTAATTTCCGATACACGTGAAACACAGAACCTGAAACTAAATACTTTGCTTTTACTTTGACTCAAATGAAATTAAGTATTAAATTAGCCACAATTAAATTAAATCGTTAGTTCGTTGTCAACCGTTTTTCCCTGATGCAAATATTCAAATTTGAGTAACAATGAGTCAGTTTAAGCTTCATTATTCATCACTGTCACTGTTTGTGTTTAAATTTTGTACGGAATCCTCTCCAAAATCCAAAAACACCCACCACGTCGAATCATTTGAAGAAAACAACTGTAATTCTAGATTCTCTACGGTGTCTAATTTATGTATCTTGGTCTTTATCCATTTTCCATTGTCTACAGTTTTGGTGAAAATGCTTATCAAAAACTGCATTGTATTTTATCACCATTTTCAACATTTATTCTTCCTCCACTCCGACTCATTTTCATTTGAGCCCGGTGAGGAAAGGATAATTGTATCTGATTTAGACAATTGACCATTGGCAATGGACAATTCGGTCCGATCCGATCCAACTCTAGTATTTGCATTCATTTTACGATACGTAAGGAGTAAGGAGTAAACAGTACATAGTAAACAAGATAAAATATGCAGAGTGATGTTAGCGGTATTTGGCATTTAGCATTCAACGTTTAGCAATTTTCCACATATCAATCAAATTGGTCATAATCGTAAGCATAATAATTCTTCACTCCTTGTCTTTCATTCTACGTAAAATAATTAACCACATAAATGCATAAATATCTCACAAATGTCGAGTTCTGCGTGTTTATTCCATTTTCTCTCCAGTAAAATTCCGTTCAGTTCACCTAAGAGCCGTATTTGCAGTATTCGCCCATTCCAATTTTGTACAATAATTACACCTCCGTCTTACGTAAGCAATAAACAATAAACGGTAAACAGCGCAATGCCAAAATGATACTTGATTGTAATTGGAACTGAACTGCTGAATTGTGAGTTGTTTTTGTAATCACAGCAATTATGTCCCGTTGTCGATTTCCAATTTCCAATTTCCGAGCCATCAAAATCCTGCCAGCTCCAATATCGGCGATAGACATTGGACAATGGACAATTGCACATTCACAACGTCAAGGGGAAATGAGGGAGTGAGAGAATAGTGTTGAAAGCGAGAGAATAACAATTTTCCCAGTTTCTTTCGTCATTTTATCGGAAAATCTAATCTGATTGCATTGTAAAAGTAACATCGCCAATGACAACAACAGCTCAACGACAACTCAACGACGACGACAATCAACAAGCGATACGAAACACGAAACATGTCACAAATATCACAGGTTGCAAAACAAATGACGCCAGTCCAGTCCACTTTTATCCAGTCATTAAGCAAAATTACGAGTAAAAAGGCGAGAAATCTGCGCATTTTACTGCTCGCAGCTCTTCACTTCATTTCACTTCAAGCCTCCGGTCTCAAGTCGCCGCAAAGAAAATATAAGGATTTTTATAGCGGTAATTTGGTAGTATTGAAGATTGGCTCCTGAAAATCATAATTTACCAAGTTGTCAATTGCCAAAGTTTGACGCCGTTCAAAATAAATTTGTGACTTTTACTCCCAACGGATAGAAGTTGAGCCAGGCGGTCTATCGTCGTGTTCTACTTCAAACATGAAACTGAGAAATATGTATAATTTTCAAAGTTGGTAAATCAAAGGATCGAGTTTCTACCAATTTCAATAGTTTCAACAATTAATAACAAGAAACTTTTAATTACTTGTGTGAAAAATGAAAAAATCCCCGGGAGGAAAAAACATTGCCCAGCTTCGCGGCTCTGGATCTGTTTCTGGTTCTGGTTCTGCTGTGAATAAAAACGCAGTTCCCTTAATAATAATTCCTCCTGATGAAAAAGAGAAGAAAAAAAGTAGAACTGCCTTCCAAATTCAAACGTCTCTAGTTTTAACCTTCATTTGCAAGATAAATCTCCTTCCCACTCGTTGGAACCGCGAACAGAGTCAACTGGAACTACGAAAAAATCCACTATTTTACTATTGTTGGATCATCACTGTTGTTTACACTTCAGTCGCAAATTTCCTTTTCATTCTCTTCCGTTTCCTCCAGACGCTAGAAAGATCCTGGAAGTTGGTGAAAAACGGGAGTGAGCTGCAACTTGGATCCATAATCGGCCTGTGGTCAATCCTCGCCTTCAGTTTTATTAACGCCTTTATCATCTACTCCATTTATCGGTTGCCGGATCTCGGAATCAGCTTGGTGAATCAACTCATTCGGTGGAGAATTGACCGTAAGAAAATTAAACTCACATGTTTAAATTTTGTTGGAGAAAAAAGTGTTTGACTTTGAATTTTCTTGAATTTTTTGTGTAATATTGTAGCAAATGACGCAACTTACAGGAAAAATTCCCTGGCTTTTTCAATAATGACAGTTTTACTTTCCCTTCGCGTGGGTCAACTGATTTGGACCGGCTTGGCAAAAGCAAATAAGCCTCAATTTCTGTTCTCGATTTTGCCACACACGTGGAAAAATTACAAGACAATGGCGATTTATCTCATCTTCCAGGTTTATGTGTCCCTGAGTGCTGTACTTTTAATGTACATTGCGATGGCATCTCTTGTGTCGGTTGACACAATCCAACGGAAATTAAAAAGCAGGTCAGTACGATTGTTTTCTCACACACTGTAAATGCAAATTTGAATTCAAATAAAAAATCTTTATTTTTTTTGTAGATTTGCGACAAATCCACAATTACTTTTCCACGAAAAACTACGACAGCTCAAACAAGTGGAACTGCTTTCAATTTACATGCACGACATGTGCGGAATTTGTCATAATATTTTGAAAATTCACACACTCGTCAATGCCACAATCAGTTGTTATGGTATGCTCCGTTTCTATGACAACTTGGATTTCAGAATTTGGCTCGGTCTGGTGTCACAATTCATCACAATCACCGTCTTTGCATATCATCTTTTTGGGACGTCAGGACAACTTTCAGTCATGGCTGAGATCGTCTCAAACCAGATTTTTCAAGCCTGGGGAAGTGAAATTAAAATTCCAAGGAGACATCCTCAACAGATGGAGAATCCATTGGAAAATCCATTAGGACTTGATAGAGAAATGCTGTCGAGGAAGAGAAGAATGGTTAAAAAATTACTAGGGAAAAAAATTAAGGTGGCGCGGACAAGTCGAGAGACTTTTCCGAAGATTTTCAGTTTTGTCATTATTCAAACTATCCGACTTTTGATTGTTGGTGGTAAAAGATAAAGGACGAGAAATAAGATGTAAGATGTTAAGTTTTACATTGCTACCGTGATGCGACTGCAATGATTAACCTGACATTTGAAGCAAGTTTGATGCAAAAGGAAAAAACAAACGGCGTTCAAATTCACCAATAAACAGCCAATTTATTTTCATACAATTTTATTAAAAAATTTTAATATTTTGTTTTTCAAGGCCCTTTTATCTTTTATCTGAATAATTGTCTATATCGACTGCCGAGATAAGAAAGTTGACATGTCGACACTCGATACATTTCTCTTTTGCGCTTTTCAACGGTTTGCTCTTTTTGTCGCGTTTCTTTGAGCTTTGAGCTCTGCGTTTTGATCTGGACTTGGCTCGAGTCTCGAGTCTCGACTTTCTGCATTCGTGCCATTGTAAAAGTGAAGGGCTGAAATGAGTCATTTGGATTCACATTAATATCAATATTTGTCAGGGATCAGGGATAATCTTGCATTCAAAACTCAAGGATCAAGGCTCAAGGCTAATCTTTCTTTACACTGAAATTATTACTTTTATTTTCAAATACCGAAAATCTCGGATATCGGATGCTGTTACAGAATCAACTCACTGAATAAAAAGACTGGATGAATAAATTCAAGTTGAATTGTCAGTCATTTATTTTGTCAATCCCGCTTGGATTTATCCAGTTTGTCAATATGTGTAACTTTGTGATGAAGAATGAATAAAATAGATTTATTTTTTTCCAGTTTTGTCGTTATGATTCTGCAAAGGTTTTAAAATGTTCTAAAATTTAGGTCCAAGCGATCCAAAAACTAAAGTTCAACTGGCGTTCCAGATGACCAAAAACAGCAAAAATTTAAACCAACGGCGTTCAATTTGAACAACAAAATCTACTCATGTAAATTGATGTTCTTCTTGATTTCCCATTTCCCATTCTCCGTTCTCCGGTCAAATTGTGTTTTAAACTCTCCTAATTTGATGTAATGCAGCTAATATGAAATTAAATGGATGAGATTACGGATTTTTTATTGTAAATGCATAGTAAAATCTCCATGATCAATAATCAATGATCCAGCTTCAGTGAATCAGTTGGTGATTAGTGAAATGAACTCTCATTTATGTGCCAAGCACAAATTTTTGCATCAAACCTCACGTCATAAGTCTAGACTCTAGTGTCGAGGAGAAAAATGATGAAAAACGTACTAGAGAAAACAAATTATGGTGGCGAGTACAAGTCAAGAGACTTTTGCAAAAATTGTGAGTTTCTCATTATTCAAACCAACAGACTTTTAATTGTGCGTGGTAATGATGAATGATGAAGGGTGAATGAAGACGGATAAATAAAATATTTACATTGTCATGACGACTCACAATCCATGCCAAAAAAAGTGGAGCCTGAGAAATCTTGTCATTGTCGTCGGTTTTAGCACACGAGGAAAAAACAAGCGGCGTTCAAATTCATCCATAAAACACCAATTTATTTTTATACAGTTGGATTTGTAACTTGTAAATTGCAAAGCTTGTATTATTTGTAATAATATTGTCTATTTTTGCGCTATTTTTTATCTTACACATTGGAAATTTAATATGACATAACAATTAAAGTTAATGAATTAAAAATGTATATTTTAGCCAAGTGCGAGTGCGATTATATTTATTTGTATGAATTATGAATTGTTTTATGAACTATTTTTTATTTTCATCCCCTTGGAAAGAGAACGAGGAGATTGACGACGTTGCTGACTACAAAATTGAAAAAATTCAGCACGGACATTCGCTCCATCTGATGAAAACTCCCAACTTTTATTCCGACCCTTCTCACACTCCGCACCTCTCTTTGCATTTCGGACCAGAAGAATTCACCAGCGGCCATTGTCGAACATTGAGATTGAGACTGCCTGGTGGCGAGGAGAGTGAGCATTTTCACCTGCTCCATTTTGTCAGGGACGTTGAAACCCTTTTGATAGGCGATTGAATAGACAGCCGCACAAAGAAGACCCACATATCCCGCAAAAAATGCAAGAAATGGATAGTCCTTGCGATGGTGAATACTGAAGAAAATACCGGAAATGGAGAGGCTGAGACAGAGAAGTCTGTAGTAGAAAATGCAGAAAGGAAATGCACAGTTGAAGAGATGGATGAAAACGGACAGCTCCTTCATTTCCTTCATGATTTGACGGAGATCCAGATGTCGTCGGAGGATTCTTTGCATTTTACCACGTCCAAATTCGTCCATGCCTCCAGAATTTTTGAGCAAATTTCTATGGAAGAATCCCAAAACCCAAATTAATTAAAGTTTTTAATGAGCTCTTAATCAAATGTCAAGATTTATTTTCTTGCTTTTCATGATACCGTATTTCTCCAAATATTACCCCTGGGGA
>JAQGBH010007161.1:0-11421 GCA_034698265.1 Sminthurinus aureus
GACGGATTACTCAGAGGCCTTCTCGTAAATGTGGGTTTACCAGCTACAATATTTTTGATCACGATGGTTGAGACATTTGCCCAATTTCACGAGCAGTCGGAGGAAATTAAAAGTCTTATGAAATCCCCAGATTTCCAAAAGAATCTGAGTGGGTATTAAATTAGAGAAAAAAGATTGAGGTCATTCAATTTGATCCAGGTCAAAATGTCACTGGGGTCAAGTTATGTCGTGGACAAGGAGTGCGTCCTCACCATTTGCTCCATCGTGTTAAATGGCTCCATCAATTTTCTTCTTACTCACAGATAATTATTATTATTCTTTGGTTTTCTCGCAGATCGTAGAGCAGAAAAAAGAAGAACATGAAGGAATAAATGTTTTGTTTAAAATGAAATGCATAAATGGTAAACAGTAAAGAGTAAACAGAATGACAATGCGCTGAGCATTGACTGAGGCCGTTGACTGTTTTATGAATCATCAAGTCCATTTATAACTTTTGCATCCGGAGTATTTTTCATTTTTCATATACATGACGCCGCCTCAGAATCAGAGTAGTCAATGGGAAAGAGCACGTTTGCCTATTTAAATGTCATTCTGAATTTTCAGAGCATATTGACATGAATTATTTTTATATCATCTCGATTCTCCTGATTTCTCGTTTCTCGAGAACATTTTAGTTTAAACTGGAGCCTGGAGCCATGTAATTTATGGTGTACATAGTAATTTGTTCACCAACCAAAAGGACATTTTTAGATAGTTTAAAGTTTGTTTTTAAAATTATTTCGGTTTTGAAACCACCATAAAATGGATGGGTTAAAGCTTTTGCTGTGGAAAAATTGGAAAATTGCATCCCGGAATAAAATAGAATGTGCGATTGAAATTTTTTTACCCACGATGATAGCCTTCGCTGCCATGTTTATCCGTCTCTCTACGGATTACAAAGAAATTAAAGAGGTGACACAATTCCCGCCTTTTGACATCAAGGGAAATCCGCCAATCATCGTGCGGGAACGGTGCAACACGATTTATTACGCGCCATCTCATAATTTGACAGATCGAATTATAGCGCAGCTAAACCAAGATTTTTTCAAAAAAGATGGACTCAATTACAAATGTATGATTTTTTAAATTTTCCGTAAACATTTAAATTTGACGGTAAATTACAAAATTCAACATTCAAAACATGAACTTGACGATATTTCCCGCCATTTATTTATCCATGTTTTTATAGTTCGAGGATTTGCAGAAGAGCGGGAACTAATAAAGTCCTACAAACAGAGTGTTATTGGACTTTCAGGACTGGGAAATGAAACGACGAGTCCTGTTCTGGCGGGAATCATTTTTCAAAATATTAAAAATGGCGCCGATTTCCCAAAACATATCAAAGTAATTTTCGAATCATGTATTTTACAGATATTTGCATGTGACACATGTAGACATTAAAAAAAAAATACAACATTGAGATTTTATAGTATTTGAAGTTTGGAAATTTTTCAAAATTCATAAACTTTTTTTGTTTTAGTACACAATAAAAATGCCGGATATTCAACGGACGGACTACAAAGACGGGGCAAAGGATCGCGTGGTAATTATAATTAATTTGTGTTTCAAGGTTGAAAATAAAAAACAAAGCTGAACATTTTGTGAGTGGGATTAAGATTTTTTCCTCAAATTTCAGAGTCTCATTCCGAATTGGTATGAGGATGCTCATTATCTTATGTTTCATAAAAGTGGACCGCGGTCAAAATCCAATCAATACGGAGGATTTCCCGGTATTCACCATTGACATTGAAATTTCTAAATATCCAGTATTCAACTAGCGGGTTTTTCAAATTTTCCTTTGGATTTCCAGGTTATTTTGACGAGGGATTTTTGTACATTCAGTACGCAGTGGAATCCACAATTAGCAAGTTTTTGTTGTCTCCATGGCAACGGGAAGAATTTGAAAGATTTGACCTCCGACTCCAGCGTTTTCCCTATCCGCCATATGACGAGGAAACCACCATGATGTTCATGCAACTCCTGCTACCTTTTGCAATGGTCTCGGCCTACGTTTACCCACTCATGTCCATCACAAAAAGTATTATCCATGAAAAATCGTCGAGGCTCAAGGTACTTGAACCGAAAAGCAAAACTTGAATCTTGAATCTTGATAGTAATGTTGAATGCGTTTGTTTTTTAAAAAATCCCGCTGTTAAAAAACAAATTTTTTTCCGTCTTGTGTGGTTCTAGGAGTTTATGAAAATCATGGGCTTGTCAAATTGGCTTCATTGGACGAGTTGTTTCATCAAATGTTTCATCACTCTCAACATTTCCTCCGCGATCATCGTTATCATATTCAAGGTACCGCTGAACACTGCAAACTACAGGCTACAGACTACAAATGCTGAATGCTGAGCATTCAGCATTTCTCACTGTATCCTGAATCATAAAAGGTTTTAAAAGGCTGGTCTTTCGGTTTTTAGGGTAGCGCAGCTTAGCAAGCTACCCTATTACGCTGACCAGATCCGTCCGTCTTTCATCACTACTTCTGCGCATGCGCGAACTACAACATATTTTACAAAACACTTGCGTACACGTAATAACAAACAGTGTGCAATTGCGCAGAACTTGGCAGAATTTGAACTCGTGGTGGCGCCACCTAGCGGACATTTTTTCAAAAAAGTGGACATTTTTATCATATAATAAATTTTATTGACGCATATGTGCTGTGTTTCATGCATGCTGCGCTACCCGCTCACGCTGAAGCATTTATAAATCGAGATTTAAAATCGCGCACAGTTAGGATTTCAAATTTTAAATTTCGGCGCAAAAGTTTGAAGTATATGTAAATTGTTTTATAGATATCGATACATGAAGCGGCGCCCTACCAATACTCAAATCCAATTCTGCTTTTCATCCTCTTCGCGTGTCAGTCAGTGGCTATAATTGGATTCGCGTTCTTCTTTTCAGCAGTTTTTCCAGCAGGTTTTTGCACATGCTTAAAACACCGCTTACGCATTAATACAAGAAAATGTAAACAGTGCATTTGAACGATGTCTTTATTTTTTGAATGAAAAAGAGGAGAGTGGTGCTATGGCTGTGGGCTTCGGTTCGTTTATCTTGTACTTATTTTGGTTTCCGGTGTACATCAAGATGTACGAGACATCTTTTGCAAGGAAATACATAACGTCCCTTGTTGTTCCCGTGTGTGGCCTTAATCTGGGGATGTTCTTAATGAATGAGCGGGAAAGGTCCCGGGTTGGATTGCAATGGGACAATATTTGTAAGTTTCCAATTGTTTCCTTGTTCGCTTGATTATTATAGAACTAATTGTAAGTGCAAGAGGCAAAACGTACAAGCAATAATTACTGATTATTGTTGGTTTTTTTTATAGGGGATGGAGTCCTAGACAAAAATGAATTCAACTGGGTTGACTCATGTACGAGTCAAGTGGCTTGTGGATGCATTTACATGCTCCTTGCGTTTTACGTCGAGGCTGTTTTCCCAGGAGATTTTGGAGTGCCTCTCCCTTGGTATTTCCCGCTTACTGTAAGGAAGTAAACTAGATACGAAGGCTATCCAAATATTTTTCCCAAAGTTTCTGAAAATATCCAAAACTAGGCATATTGTAGCTGTTCTGTTTTCTTTCCTAGAAATGGTACTGGACTGGAGAAGTTCGAGGGACTGATGAGCCGCACGGGGTGAGTGGATCTACAAATTTAAGACCGGAATTCGAGTCCTCAAAATCTAAATCCCAACTCAATGAAAATGTGGAGATAGCGCCATCAAATCTCAAAGCCGGCATCGGTAATCTTAGTCAAAAAATCACGGTCGTACTTGTTAACTTTTCAAGCAAGAGCACGACACTTACAAAGCCATCCCTCTTTCAACCCGCCAATTTTGTACATTTGTTTTACAGAACTTTGTGGCCTTACAAAAATATTTGGACCTAAAATTGCTGTCAATAATTTGAGCGTAAAGATGTACGAGAACCAAGTGACCTCTGTTCTTGGATGCAATGGCGCAGGTAACCGTAGCAATAAACACTTTAAGCTTATGTTGAAGTCTGTCATCTTTGACCTCTAAGTCTGACCTCAACTTTGACCTTTACTTTTACCCCAACTTTGAAATTTAATTTTACCCCAACTTTGACCTTTAATTTGGACCTAAAATTTGACCTTTAATTTGGACCTAAAATTTGACCTTTAACTTTGACCTTTATTTTTGACCTTTAACTTTGACCTTTAACTTTGACCTTTAACTTTGACCTTTAATTTTGACCTTACATTTTGACCTTTAATTTTGACCTTTAATTTTGACCTTACATTTTGACCTTTAATTTTGATCTTTAATTTTGACCTTTAATTTTGACCTTTAATTTTGACCTTACATTTTGACCTTACAGTTTGACCTTAACTTTGACATCTACTTTGACCCCAACTTTGACCTTTAATTTTGACCTTCAATTTTAGGAAAAACAACGACAATGTCAATTTTAACCGGCCTCATCAGACCAACAAGTGGAACTGCATTTGTAAATTCCATGGATATTAAAAAGGACATGAAACACGTTCGGCATAGCCTCGGCCTTTGCCCACAAGTACGCAAAAAGTAAAAATAATAATAGAAATTTCGTGTTTAAAAATATTGCTTTGATATTGAGTCGATATTGAAAATCTTGAATTTGTTTAGTATAACGTCCTTTTTCATGAGTTAACAGTGGAGGAACATTTGAAGTTCTACTGCAAGGTGATTGAAATTCAACCGAGTCTGAGACAAAAATTAAAAATTAAAGATTCCTCTGAATCCCAAAGCAGTTTAAAAAATCAAAAGCTTAGTTAAAAGGTTATGGAAAAGCAGAAACAAAGCAAGAAATAAATCGAATGCTTCAAGTTCTCATTCTGGAGGACAAACGGAATGCGCAAGCCAAGACGCTGAGCGGTGGGATGAAACGGAAGCTCTGCGTTGGAATCGCTTTCTGCGCTGGCAACAAAGTCGTTCTACTTGGTAAACACTTTAAAGCCTTTGTACAATGTCATCGAATTTTCAGTGACGCGTATTTGTTTGTTTACTACCTTTCGATGCAGACGAGCCAACTGCAGGAATGGACATTGAAGCACGCCGTTCAACGTGGGATCTGATTCAAGCCGAAAAAGCTAATCGGACCGTCCTCCTTTCGACCCACTACATGGAAGAAGCGGACATTCTCGGTGACCGAATCCTTGTTCTGGCGGATGGAAAACTTCAAGCCTGCGGCAGTTCACTCTTCCTCAAAGACAAATTTGGTGGTGACTACCATCTGATTATTGTAAAAAGCCCAGCGATTAATGTCCCGGCAATACAAAAGACGATCGAAAAAATCATTCCTTCTGCCATTTTTCATGAAAATGTCGGAGCGGAACTCAAGTTCATCCTTCCTGCCAGTGAAGTCCAAAAATATCCAAAACTGTTCGAAATACTCGAAGATAAAAAGGACGAATTCGGCATTGAAACATACGGCGTCTCATCAACAACTCTGGAGGAAATTTTTCTCAAGTAAAGTTTGCTCAGTGTTTCCATAGCAACCGAAAATGGTTAAAAATATTCATACTTGATGTTCGTTACTTTGCTTTTTTGTTTTAAAAACAGGATCGGCGTTTCTACAGCAACCCAGAATAAAGCGAATTTAACACAAATGAAATCAGCCTCTATATCGGCATCACTCCCTTACAGTTTGAACACCCACAACGAGATGACGTTGAAATCTTCTACCTATTCTTCCTACTCGTCAACAGAAACTGTCGACGCGTTGGGCTATGACAATTACTGCTCAGCTTCATCAATGAACAAAACCCACAATTTTCAGCATAATCGTATTCACAATGGCCGAGATGCGGAGCGTCTTCGATTCCCGCAAAGATCTGGATCTTCTTTGTTCCTTAAACAGTTGTGGGTGCTGCTGGAGAAAAAAATCCGGGTGACAAGTCGAAGTTGGGAATTAAGTCTTTTGCAGGTACAAAAACATTGCCAATTGCCAGCTACGTTTAACAACCTAGAATTTATATTTTTTAAATGGACAATCTCTAATCAAGCACTAGTTTTTGAAAGTTTTAAAAAGCTGTTTTGCTCTTTTCTTCCTACGCAGATAGTTGTGCCACTTTTAATCACCACCGCAGCATTGAGTCAAGCAAGAACTTTCCCAGGAACATACAAAAGAATTCCCAAAATTTTTAATCATACCGTAAACAATTTCCTAAAATCTAGAATCTTGAAACTTGAATCAGTACTCCGCAACGAATCCAATTACTTGGGTACTTTTCTAACCAATTCGAAAATGTTTAATGACTTTCGAATCTAACGGCAATTCGATTCGATTCGATTTGATTTGTGCTGAGTACTGCTTGGGATGAATAAATCAACAAAATTTCAAAAACATTCCTAACACTGAAACAATAGGAATTTGAAAAATGTTGTTGTTTCTTGAAATTTCAGGACTCGTTTCTTCTGGCTGATTCTCCGTTACCGTTTTATTGTGACTCGGACGAGCGTTTATGCAGCAAATTTACACAATTTTCACATTCAGAGGCGAAAATGAAAGTTGAGCGGCTGATTAATCAAACAATGAACTCGTTTACCCTAGAAAAAGTATGCTTAAGACTGAATGTTTTCAAAATGTAAAAGTCAAAAGCCTTCGTATTTGTGCTCTACCTTTTTATTTCATTTATTGTAGTCACGAAAAGACATTGGTAAATTCTATGGCAAGTACATGATCGGGCTTCACGTTCAAACAATGCCGGTGAGTGGCAAAACGGCGGGAAATGGATTTGAAAATCGGCACGTGTTTACTGGATATTTCAACAATCAGCCACTCCATACGCCTGCGATCCTCTTGAATTTCCTTTCAAATTCACTCCTTCACTACTTTTGCACGGGGAGCCGGATCAGTGTTTTGAACGCTCCATTTCAGCGAACCGCGCTTGAAGAATCCAGACTGAAGGAGGAATATATGGGTGTGAGCCAGATCATTGCAACCTGTAGTGGTTTCGGCCTCTCCTTTCTTTTTGCCGGATTCCTTATCTATCCCATGAAAGAGCGGGAGTGTAAGTCCCGCCATCTGCAGCTCATGTACGGAGCTAACACCGTCCTCATGTGGCTGTCCAATTTCCTCGTGGATTTTGTCATTTGTATCATCGGCGTTGGTGGTACCGTTCTGGTGATTGCTGTGTTTAACTTTGAGAATTTTGATTCCGTCGAGCCTCTTGCCCACGTTTTTGCAATTATGATGACTTTCGGAGTGACGGGCATGTGCATCTGCATGGTTGTGTCACGTACGGAAATTCAATAAGTATATAAACAAATATATTTAAAAGACTTTTTGGCCTTTGAAATGTGACCTTCGACATGTGACCTCTATCTTTTAAAATGTGACCTTTGACATGTAACCTCTAACCTTTAAAATGTGACCTTCGACATGTGACCTCTAACTTTTAAAATGTGACCTTTGACATGTGACCTCTAACCTTTAAAATGTGACCTTCGACATGTGACCTCTAACCTTTAAAATGTGACCTTTGACATGGGACCTTTGACCTTTGATATTTTCTGTACAGTTGTTTTTAATAAACCATCTGCTACTTACTGTCGCGTCGTGTTCATCCAAGGAAGTGCTGGTGAAATAAAAATTCCAAATTTAAGTTTTGATTTCAGTAAAATTTTGGGATTTTGTTGTTTTTTAAAATGTTATTGTCAAAGATAAAGAAAGGAGTGAATTTTGCACAATTCAAAAATGGATACTTTTGTCATGTTTAGGCGTCGTTGGAGTTCTCTTGGGTGACTTGATGGCGTTTCCGGATACCGGACTGAATATGCAAGATTTTAAGGACACGTACAAGAATATTATGAACTATCTTCCAGGATTTGCATTGATGGATGGACTTCAGCAAATTGGAAGCATGCGCCGCTTACACAGAAGTTGTAAAAACTTAAATTTGAAACTCTTGTGTGGCCAAAACACTTCTGCCGCGTGTTGTTCATCGTGTGAGTCCATTTCAGTGTCAGCGCACCATCAATTTTACTTGCTTTTATTGGGATTTTTACTATTTTTGTACAATTTTTGAAAGACCAACAGTGTTTTTAAACTTTGAATTTAAACGCGTTTGCTTTTTTTTGCCAGATTCAATTTCATTTTTGTTGCTTCATGCTTGTATTTTGACCAGATCAAAGCAGCTATTTTGCATTGAAAGGGGTAGGTATCGGCAAGAAAATGGTTGCCATGACAATCGTCAGTTTGGTCTCAGTCCTCCTTTTATATCTCCAGGAAACCAATTTTTTCCACAATTTGAAACGGTGCTTTTTCCGACCTAGTTATTATTCGCGCCAAGTATTGGCGGGAAACGATAGTAATTACTTCAAACTCAAAATTCTAAATTCAAAAGTATTCGTAGTTTATAAATCGCAACTTCAGGCGGATACATTTTTATTCAAATTTCTATCTGAGTAGTTCGGATGGAATCGGCGGATGAAGACGTTGCAGAAGAAAGCAAAAGGATTACTCAAACAAACAATTCTACACTCTTTCAAACCGACAGTTTGATTGTAAAGTAAAAACACATCACAAATTATTTACACCTTAAAAATTCAACCATTTAAAAATTTTCACAACACATTTTTTGAACAAATTTTTCCGGCAATGTTTTTTGCTTCCAATATTTCCCCTTAGAAATATGTCGAAAATGTACAAAGGTCAACTTGTTGCAGTTAACAATTTGAATTTTGGCGTCAAAAGGGGCGAAATTTTTGGAATGCTGGGAGTAAACGGAGCTGGTGAGTTTTAAAATACCCTTAAAACTGTACAAAGTCCAACTGCCGGTCAACTTTACTATTTTAAATTTTAATTAAATTTCTAGGAAAGACCACAACATTCAAAATGCTCACTGGTGACATTTCCATGACATTGGGAGATGCACTTATAGATTCATTTTCTGTCAAAAATCAGTTGAAGGAAGCGCATGCGCAAATCGGCTACTGCCCTCAATTTGACGCCTGTCTCGAGGAATTGACTGCGCGAGAGACGCTCACAATGTTTTCCAAAATTAAGGGCATTCCTGAAGACAGGATTCCAGAACTGGTCAAAAGAATTACAGATGGTCTCCTTTTTACCCCATTCTTGGATAACAGATTTGGAGCCCTAAGTGGCGGGAATAAAAGGAAAGTTTCGACTGCTTTGGCCATGATTGGAGAGCCATCTCTTATGTTCCTAGGTAAACATTCTTCCAACAACTACAATGCGCCTTTTTTGCCACGAGGGTTAATTTGACCACTTGACCCATTTAGACGAACCGACGGCCGGAATGGACCCCGAAGCCCGAAGACATGTTTGGAACGCCATTAGTGAAGTGAGAAATTCTGGAACTTCCGTTGTGCTCACTTCTCACTTGATGGAAGAGTGCGAGGCGCTTTGTACCAGACTGGGCGTGATGGTCAGAGGGCGCTTTCGATGTCTCGGATCACCCCAACACCTCAAAAATAAATTGGGCGAAGGATTTACCATCGTGGCAAAAATTCCTTGGTCTGCAACTTCTTCTGTTACCAATGGCAACGAAAGTTCCAATACCCATAGAAACCGTCCTGTTTCCACCCAAAATCGCAATCCGCCAGATGGCGCTCAAAGGAATGAACACATGGATTCAAATTCAAATTCATGGGAAGATATTCTCAAACGGTTTCATGCATTTCTCAGTCAGCAATTTCCAGGTAACAAGAAAAACCCACCACCAAATGGACTTTTGACCTTTTTTCACAAATTGTGCTCACAATTTAAATTTTTTTTTTCAGGGTGTACTTTAAAAGACGCGCACATTGGATTTGTTCAGTACGGAATTCCAGCTGCAAATACAAATGCAGATTCAAATTCAAGTCCCAATTCCAGTTCAAACTTCAGTGTGCCCTGGTCGAAAATTTTTAGAGTAATGGAGGAGGCAAAAACCATATTTAAAATTGAATCTTATTCAGTAGGTCAAATTGACCTAGAAAATGTGTTTTTCAGTTGTATTCAAAACCAAGAGTAAAAAAGATGGATTTTTGAACTTGTTTTTTTACTACTGCGCTTTATTTAAACTGGCTAAAAGAGGGGTATGGTATTTCTGTGTGATTTGGGCCACTGCAATTTTAAAAAAAGTGATGAAGGCATTTTTTCTCAGCCTCCGGGGTTTGCCCATCTTAAAGAGCATACTTTTCTGGTACTTTTTTCTTCCGGTGCCAAAAACCGTATATTTCTAGTTCGTTATATACACGCGGTGGAAGGAAAAAATGGTGATTTTTTATTGCAATTCTTCATTTGTTCAAAGTGCTCCAGCTCCGAAACTAAAAATATACGGTTTTTGGTGCCGGAACAAAAAAGTACCACAAAAGTGTGCTCTTTAAGATGGACAAACCCCGGAGGCTGGAAAAAAATGCCTTCATACTTTTTAAGTATTGGCCCACTCTGTGTAAAATACCATAGGGCTCTTTCGTTTCTTGAAAAACATTATGCACTACATAGAACTTGATCTTTTCGAATTCACTGCACACTAGATGAAACTTGGATTTTTTGAAGTTGCTATGCACTTGATAAAACAGAATTGTCTGGGCAAGATTTACACTCGATATGATTTAATTTTTTAGCTTTGTACCCCGCAGCTTAAATGAAGTTCCGCAGCCAAACTCATTTTACACATCTTGGTGAATGCATTCCTGCTATAGTTATTTGTTTTGAATACGCAAAACTTTAAAATCACTTGCAGGGGTGAATTTTAAAAAATAAATGTGGGGGTACGCTACGGTTGAAACAGCATTTAATCTAGTGTATGCTTTAAATTTTTCCCATTTTATCTAGTGCACATTTATTTCCAAGTAAAATTTTCGCTCGCACATGTTTTTAAACAAATGGCTATGAAGAATTATTTGCCCAAATTATAGACACTCCCAATGCAACCTTTTGACCGACTCGACGGGGATTTTGATGTAACCACACGTTTTGTTTTGTAGATTTTGACATTCTGAATCCACACTTGATGGTCATTTCCCGAAGTGCGTGGGCATTTTTATTGAAGCCAAAAAGCAACTCTACTTGTTTGGTGGTAATTAGTGATTCCCATTAATTCGAAAAACAAAACTTTTATTATGTTTATAAAGTTACACCGAAAACCCAAATTCATTTTTCACAAAAAACTTCAAATGGCTGCAACATTTTCTGTATGGGACCTAGAGAGTCAAGATTCGGCACACAAGTGTATTTTAGTGCATATTTGTATATTCCGGTGACGCACCCTGAAATTTTTCAAATGGCGGGAAATTGGAAGCGTAAATCTTCAAAAATCATGTGTTTTGTGTGATTTGGGATTTTAAAATGGCTGCAACATTTTCTGTATGGGACCTAGAGAGTCCAGATTGGACACACAAGTGTATTTTAGTGCTTATTTGTAT
>JAQGBH010007162.1:0-11421 GCA_034698265.1 Sminthurinus aureus
CTGCTATATATCACAATAATATGTTGTATGTTGTATAACACTAACAGCTTACCTTATGCATAATTCATATTAATATAATATAATAGCATGTGGGGCATTGTAAAAAATTGTACACTGCTTAAGTACTTCCAAATCTATTTAAACAGGTAGGAGTTTGTATGGTGTGTGTAAAAGTAGAGTTGCATTCTTATTATTTATTCAGGTATATCATTCACTGTAGTGAATAAATATTCATATAGGAATGTGTTTAAAAGAATAATGTTAAAAATCAGCCTAGTATTTTGTATTATAACATATTATTCAATTTCTACTGATATCTCTCATCGATGTAATTTGATTCCAAACATTAAAGTAAAAAGTAGATCGTAGTGTATGTAGTTTGTAATGTCAAAAAATAATTGAACAGTGTACGCTACACATAATCTGTAACGTGTAATGAATAAAAAATTGGAAACAAGGATAATATACTTACGCATCCGTGCTATTGATTCCCCAAAATGAATTTTCCATTGATTTCTCATCTACATGAATTTTGAATATTTCTCCAATATTGTGACTACTGTTAAAATACTGAAAAGTGAAAAGGAAAACAATGACACAATTTGTTCATTTCATATTTATTATTTATGGTAAAAAATGTTTTGTGTATATGTTGTATTTTGTAGCATCATTTCAATATTTTGTGTAAATATTTATATTAAATAGTATTCATTTGCTATTCACTATTCACCTCAACGGATCTAATATAAACAGAGAGTATGATAATTCCAATGATAAAAATCAAAAATAATGTGATATCAATCAAGTTTCTACAAAGTCGACTTCGTTTTCTTTCTTCCGTTCTCAACCACTGTTCATCGGTTAAACAAGGCAAAATAAAAAAAAATTCAGTGAATTTAGAATAATTAATTAATTTTCTTAAAAAAATGGGAAATTTTATGCAACATGATATTTAATATTTCATTGCTTCTCTCACTTACAAACATCCTGTAAGAACTGAGTGGCATAAAGACATGAGTAGAAAAGAACAAAATGTATTTTAGGGGCCATTTTGGTGGAAAGTCACAAAGACCATCACGAAACCATATAAGACGGAATCTTCTTCTAGCTTTAATCTCATCAAAAGATTCAATATCCTAGTTGACAATAAAATAGAAAGAAAACAATAATCAATTATTCGACAAATAAATGAGAAATGATAAATAATAAATAATGTCTTTGATTTTGTTTTCCGTTTTCATAAAAAATAAAAAAATACAAAACAGAGAGATATATTATTTACATTGACATTTGACGAAATAATGATAAAATGTGTTCATGGTAATTGGTAATTCACTCACAGTTTTTTGTTGTCGAATACAAAAGAAGATAATAGTCATGATGAAAATACGAATGATCTCTACAGCTACAAAAGAAAAAAGGAGAGCCCAAAAGAAGGAGTAGGACCAATTCGCACTCATATAAAATCCATAACGTAGACCATAGAATACAGTAATAATTCCACAAGCAATCATGATGAGAAGACAAAGAACGAGGAGTGGATAAAACAACCACCAGGGACAACATCGTCTACGACTGGTCATTTCTTCAGTCTCACAAAGTTTTACTATTGGATAGATAATTTCTGAAGATTTTTCCTTGGGCTTGAAGGATCCAATCTCCTTTTTCTTCCCAATTTCAACAGGGTCTTCATAAGCAAATGTTGTTTGACTACCCTTATCAACTACTTGAGGTTGTTTTATTGTTTCAGGAGGAAGTTTTACTTGAGGTATTTTTTCATCTTTTATTGTAACTACTTTCTTTCCTTGTGGTTTTTGAGAAAGATCTTTTGATCCCCTTGGATTGAATTCTGCATCAGGCCATTTCCAATATGGTTCAGAAAATGAATCTCGAATCTCTCGAGCAATTTTTTCATCCACGTGATTTTCTTCTGAATCATCTTTCTTATCTGTATAAACGAGACGATTTGGATCAGCATCCTTAATACTAACTAACCCTCCAACTACACCATCCTTTAAAATTTTATGATATGGTGGCTGCTCTATAGGCAAAAAAGGAGAGAAAATAAATATTTGATACTCAAAATTAATTTTCAATCATAATATAGAATGAAAATTAAAAATTATTATTATTTTTTTTTTTGATTTTTCTGGACTTTTGTTATACCTGACGGTTGTTGAATTATTTGAACTGGAACAGGAAAATCCGTTTTAGTCAAATAACTACCAATCCAATTTTCAGTTCTAGAGATACTCGTCGAAGGAACTTGAAAATATTCTGTACTTAAGGAGCCTTCTACAAGTGGTATTTCAGTATCATTGTTGTCAGTCATAAACGCCCATTCATCTCCAGATTCATTAACAATAATACTACTGCTATTTGGCTCCTTGGGCTCACCAACTACCATAGTTCGATTTGGATCCAAATTATTCCATCGATTGTAATCCCAATTTTTTGGAAGAGGTGGTCGTTTCGGCTTCTCATCCAATTTTCCCGTACCACAAACTAAAAGTGTTGGAATTTTTATTCTCTTCCATATTCTACAAAACGTATTTCATAAAATTTCATAAAATATAAAACATAAACTATATTACGCATTTTACATTCTACATTAAAACTTCTGTACAATGTGTGATAAATATTTGATCTTTACGCACCTGAAGAGAATATCAAGGATGATCAAAATGGGTAATCCAATGAGAACTACATATAGACCGTGTAAAATTACAAAGGGTCTAAGAATAGCAAAGTTATCATAGAAAAGGATAACTTCTGGATCTTGATCTCTCGGAAATCCATAAAAGCAAATAAGAAGAAACATATAAATGTAAATCATGGTGAAGAGCACAGTCCAGCGTTCAGTCCTTTTGTAAATAGATCTTGATGTACTTAAAAATGGAGAAGCGACGATATGTCTGTCACGGAATTGGTACTTGAATACTTTGTAAAATTTGCCACGACGATGACGCTCAACTTGCTTCAGAGTTGCAACCTGAACTGATAAAACGAGCGTCGAATAGGTCACAGATAGCCACTCGCTCACATAAAAGTACCAGGATTGTCCACTCTTGATACTTTTTAAAATTACCTTTCGGCAATACCTATAGAAAACAGGAAAAATAAAATTTTTCCATTAGAAATGAGAAATATCAAGAATGATTTGCACGTTTTTAAATATGTTTTGAAAAATGAAAAACAAAGCATAAATCATTAATAAAAATAATTAATAATTATTATTCCTACTAAATTAATGATCAATAAACATAAACAATAAACTACCAATTTGGACTGTTTCCTTGATTATCATGCCACAATCGAATCTGAATAATATCACCCAGATCCTTTTCAGTGGAAAAGAGGAAATTATCCTCATCATCTTGTCGAGTTGTAATCACGTTGTGATCAGACAACACCAAAGGCTGTAATTTAATATACAAAACAAGAACATGTCTCAGCATCATTTATAATTCTTTGACGATACTTTGTTTATCTTTCTCTCAATATACTCCTACTTACTTTGTTGAGTGAGTGAGTGAGTAAAATACGAAGAAATAGGACCACACCTGGGTCCGATAACACGTTCCATAGATTTGAGCACAAATACTTGCCGAGGATGAGGCACAAAGTCCTCTTCCCGTTTCCACTGTCAACAAGTAGAAAGTCTCAATGGCAATCTTTCGCACATCTGTCATAACAATGAGTTTTGGTCTCTTATTCTTCCAACAATCACTCAAGATGAAGGGGATAAGGAAGAGGAGGTAGATGATGGTACAGCCGAGAACCACCCATGGAATTATCCGACAGTGTTGATAATCACTGTTTTTGAAGAGTTCTAGTGGTTGATATATTTCCACTTGGAATTCTACTGGAGTCAAATACGGAAAAATGATGTCAAACGGTGCTCCACTGCACTCACAAATTAAAAATTTATACATTGATTCTCCTTTAGTTTGATTTGAAGGTTTGGCCTGATTATAAATAAAAAATAAAACCACATGAAAACACAAAAATCAATTTTCATAAGAATAACAATAAATAATATTATTATTAATTATTATTATAATAAATAATAAATAATGAATTAATAAAAGCTACAAAAGTAGTCAAAATTTGTCAAAAATACAAAATACGTACAAAACAATCTGCATAGCTATCTTCATCATTCGGAACTAAATCATTTGCAGTGAGATTATCTCGAGGAGTACAATTCACCACGTAGATTCCATAGTCAAAAGTCACCTCCACTTGATGATTTCCCTCAAACACGTCAGTTTTCTCAGGCCAGAAAATCATGTAGAAATCAACAGTTAGACTATCTTTTGTACTTGAACAGTTCAAAGAAAAAAAACGATTATTGGTAGTTTTTAGTTTTTAATTATTATCATTGATTTCGTATAGGGTTAACCGGGGGAAATGTGCTGTATTTTTAGGCATCTCAACCTTTAGCATTAAATAAAGTACATTAAAAATAACTTTTCAGAAAGGATTTTGATACTAATCGATAGGAAATTTATTGTAGAATAAGTGTGCAAAATCTCAAATGCACACATTCAGCCATTTAATTGTAATTAACTAATTACTGAGGAGCGATTGGTACAGCACAATTCCCCCAAGAACGGGGGAAATGTGCTGTAGTCTGGGGGAAATGTGCTAGTGGAGTTAATGCATTGTGTACATACGGAAACGGGAAAATTGTGCGAGTCGACAAAAAAACGTTAGTAACCTTTTAAATTGTTCATTACGCAGGTAAAACTCAATTGTTTTGAACAAAAATAGACTCTTAAATACTCTAAATTGTCTGTAGAAAGCATTTACAACAATAACAAGTCCAAATCTTTAAACACTTAATCGCAATTAACTTAAATAACAAATATACTGGTTGTGATCACAGGATCTAATTTAAAATCGTTATTAAAGTAGTTTACAATAATTTTTTGACTAAATTTTTCACCAAAACATGTGCAAGGGGACTAAGCATTACTATTTTTGGCCTTTACCGGCTTCAAAATAATTTTAATTAGCTATAATTACGACCATCACAATTACCCCGCAGTTAAATCGTAGTTGAGTTTAAATCTTAAATAAAACCCTTTAAACTTAATGTATTGAAGTGTTTTTGGGCTCAAACATTATCTAGGGATTCAGGAGAACATGTTCTGATAAGTTACTTGCTTTAATAATGGACTACTTAATTGTAATTAACTTCCGCACATTTCCCCCATACCTGCAAAATCACGGGGGAATTGTGCTGTAGTTAATTACAATTAAACGGTTGGATATAAAAATATGATTCTAACTGTAATAAAAGCGTCATTACTCTGTTTCATGTTTAGAAAAAAACCCGAGCTAAAAATATTAATTTTTAACAGTTTTATTACAAGTTGAAGTGAATGAATTTGGAGATGATTTTCATCTCGTTTTGAGTGACTGACATTTGACCTTTACTGTGACCTTACTTTTCAACGTAGAAACTTGAAATTTGTTCACAGCATAGATGAAAGTCAGTTCTTTAATGTGTATATGTTGAAAAATCTAAAAAAGTATAGTAATGGGGTTAAATTTGGGACTAGCACAATTACTCCCAAAGCGCATTTCCCCCGGTTAACCCTATTTCTTTTTTTCTTTGTTTTAGAAAGCTTTATTACTCTTTTATTTCCACCGGATATGTTAAGTTGTATGGAATTTGCCGATAAATATCGCCACGAGCCTGGTTATCATTTACATCTTCAAGCTTCATAATTTGCTTATTGGGTTCTGTAGGAAGAATCTTTTCCCATTGTGTTGCTACATCTTCACAGTTTGGACGATATTTTTGCCTAATTGATATCTGAAATGGAAGAAAACCAGTACAGTTGCTTGTTTCAGAATGAGCAATAAGTAGTAAGAACAAAAAATAAAAAATAGGATAGAATAACACAAAATTATGGAATTTAAAATTGTATTTTGTATTATCCGTACATGGATTAGAAATTCATTGGTCACGTTCACAGCTACCATGAGAGGTGAAAGGGGTTTGGATTCGTCATAAGGGACCCAAAGTTTATGTACAATGAAATTATGTGGCCACATTTCCTCAAGATTTAAAATAGGAAGAGTAATTCGAGAGAGGAGTGATGTTTGAACTATCCTGCTGTCGCATAAATCTCCACTACAAAATTTGAGGACATTTATAAAAATTACAGACCTTCATATTTTATTCAAAATCAAGTTTGGTATGATCAGTTGTTTGTTCAAAACATAACAAATATGAAAATATCCAAAGCAACCACAACAAAAATGCAGTGCTGTAATGACTGTTGCTTTGGATATTTTCATATTTGTTATGTTTTGAACAAACTACTAATCATACCAAACTTGATTTTGAATAAAATATGAAGGTCTGAAAAATTATAAAAACAATAATGATTCTTTGTTATGATTAATAAGTAATTATTACTTGTTCAATTTTTAATCTATGGATGAAATGTGAAATGTAACAAAAAGATGTCAAAAAGATGTCAAAAGCTCATGTGAATTGAAAATTACTTACTTAAAGCCGGGCAAACATTTACATTCATACGTTCCATTGGTTTCATCAAAGACACAGCCATTTTCATGTTCAGTATTCTCGGAACATGGAAAACAAAGTGGATTTACAGAACCATTTTTTGAAACGTCTAAACATTCTCCTTGATCCAAATTGCATAAATTAAGGGTTTCGCAATGATCTCCTGTAGGTTTTTAATTTTTGGTATAAAGTAGAGTATAAAGAACAGAAAGAATAAGAAATTAAAGTAATATCATTTTTTCAGTATGGAATATAAATAAAACGTAAAAGATAAAATATTTTAACAATGAACCATGCATGTATTGAGGTAACCTTGATATGGAATTGCACACGCACAGGTAAAATCTAGATCATTAATTCGATTGCAAGTGGCTCCATTGAAACAGTGACTTTCATCAAGGAGGCAAGGATCCCTGTCCATACAATTTGAAGTCATGTATCCAAATTTACAGTCACAATAGTAGTCTCCATCTGGCCCAATACGACATTCACCCCCATGATGACATGGATTTTCACTACACATGTCTTTCATGTCACAATTGTCTCCGATAAAGTCGGGCTCACAAACACACTTACACTCATCCTCCACCATCTCAACATTTCCATTGACACAGGAAGGAATGGAAGATTTCGTGCAGTCATTTTGGTATCCTAGGACTTTCCCGTCTTCAAACTCCAGCAGAAATAGGATGAAAATGAGCCATTTCATCTTCAACCCTTGGCTACAACGAACCTATTTTGGACATTCTCCTCTTCTCGGCTAATGGCTAATACGTCATAATTACCGTAATTTATCACATTCACACGTAGGCATGTTGAATGTGGATCAAGAATCAAAAGAACTAGATTACGATTTACGATTAGTTATTACACTTTACAATTCAATTATAGAGGTGGTCTTCAAACCTTTTGTACTTCGTACTTCGTACTTCGTATGTACAATGTACATGTTGAATTCTGGATTCTGTTCTGTGTTCTGTGGGTTCTGGAGTCTGGAGTCTGGAGTCTGCTGGAGGCTTTTTTTATTGTATTATTACAAATTACAATTGAGCCCCTTAGAAAGACAAAACCCTCCAAAGTTTCCATGGAAATTAACCAATTTAAAACACATGTTTTAAAATAAAAAAAAAACCTTCTGGAGGGTTTTGTCTTTCTTAGGGGCTCAATTATCATAATATATGGGATATTTTGTATTTTGTATTTTGTATTCACATTATGTACACAATACACAATACACTATATTCACAATTCAATTTCCAATTTCCACAGTTTGCACGAAGCACGAAGACATAAAAGACACACAAAAGACTCTGCACTCTGCAATCTACACAATATACAATACCAAATACCAACCATGGCAAGTGAATATACATAGAAGTTCACTTGCCATGATACCAACTACCAATTATTACCAATTAGCAATATGATAGCAAGAGCTTGTACCTAAGGCAACGTTTTACCAGTTCAGTTATATATAACTTTTCAAAAAAAAGATCGTGTGTGTGGTATGTGGTATGTGACATGTGACATTTGACATTTGACAACCAACAATCGACAATCGATAACCTCTTTCGGCTTCTTCAACCAGGCTGGGATTTTTCAACATCCAGTCCAGTCCAGTGCAGGGTCAACAACAACAAAAAATCCACAAAAATTATAA
Source organism: Sminthurinus aureus (assembly GCA_034698265.1). NCBI lineage: Eukaryota > Metazoa > Arthropoda > Collembola > Symphypleona > Katiannidae > Sminthurinus > Sminthurinus aureus. The sequence goes on from JAQGBH010007162.1 coordinate 8,208, forward strand.
GTTGAACGGTTCTTTTTCCGTCCCTCAAGAATCCAAAGTCTGATTTTCTATCGAATTTCTTGTAAGTTACATTTTGAATTCAAAATTTCAAGTACAAAAAGGTGTGACCGTATAATATAATATAGATGTTGTGTTTTGTATTGTAAAGCTTCTGATCAGTTATTATCATACAATATGTTCCAGGAATACACATTATTATGGATTATGGAAATCAAGATTTACAAAAACGTGCCCAGGATTCTCCTACTCTTTTTTTACTTCAACATTTTTCTCTATGATATGATTAAATTTTCCCATGCTGACACAAATGACACCAATTCTAGTACTAGTACTATTACTAATGAAACAACAACCGATTCCGGTACTAGTAGCAATGGAGTGACTCAAACAATGATAGAAAATACAGATAATTTGCTAATGGAAGTTCAGGATGAGGCTACTTTACAACCAGAACAGTCTCCAAATGAGCAGAGCGCTCATGCTCCCGTTCCAACAACAAGACTGAATGAAAAATGTGATTATGAGTTGTGGTCAGAATCTGTACAGTCATTTTGGCTATTCAAAATAAAGAATGATTGGCTAGCTTTAGCAAAACAAAATGAGGATATCAAGATTGTCATTCAGAATGATCCCTCAATGTGGCAGTCTCTCTGCCTTCATCCCAGTTACTTTACATTTATGGAATGTGATAAAATCACAGGAGTATGCAAGTGCCATAAAGAATTCAAGGAATTTATACCGGAAGAAAATATTTGTAAAGTCAAAAAGAATGGGAAATGTGGTTCCAGTGCAATTTGCTCTAATCACTTAGTTTGCAGTGTTAATGGCACTTGTCAAAAGGAAAGTAACTCGGGCCATCAGATGATATTTCAAATTCAATCATTGTTAATTATGTTACTAGTTTCTTTTGTTTTACTTGTTGCGAATTGAGCAACTTTGTTACTACTTTGTTATTTTTGGTAAAAAAAAATGAAAATAAAAAATGACTTTGATTTTTTGTTTCATTTGTTGTTCTTTTTACACGCAGAACACGAGTCTTTGTCTTTGAGTATGACTTTCTCTCACTTTCTCTGTGTGTGTAGTGTGTGTACCCTCTACTATACTTGATCCTTTGTTCTTTTCTATAGTGTAGTGTGTAGTGTGTAGTGAGTAGTGCTAGTCTACTGTCTCGTGTCTATAGTGTAGTGCAATCCTATTGAGACTAATCAAGAATGAGGTTAACTTGGAGACGAGCTTGTAGCAACAACATCAACATTACAGAAATACACGCAACATCGACTAGCAAATAGATTATAGAAAAGCAGTAAACTGTGTGTGGAGTGTTCTATGTTAATACATACTCTAAGAGTTGATGAGTTTTAATTTTCGACGTCCAGGAACTAAAAAACAAAAATAATGTTTCGAAATTTCCAGTCTTGCTATTCAAAATTGTTTTGGAAAAATTTAGAAATTTGTAAGAGAAGCCATAAATTTGCACCATTTACTTTCCTACAGTTTGTTAGACAAAATCATGGCAACTTTCCAGATGTGACCGATGTAGAAATTCAAGTGCCTTTTGGAATTATTGCAGGTACCGCGTTCCGCGTACTGCCCATTTGCATTTAGAGCGTGTACATAAAAAAAATTAAATTATAAATAATTGACGACCCAAAACAAAAACTTCAACACTTTTTTTTAAATAGCAAACCAAAACCACTGAATTATTTAATAACTTGATAAATTTTTCTCCAGCTAGACATTGGAATGGGTCTGATTCGTCGCGGAAACCCGTACTTTGCCTCCATGGTTGGAAGGATAACGCAGCTTCATTTGAGACTATTTTGCCCATTATTGCCCCTCAGTTGCCTCAACATCAATTTCTAGCAATTGATTATGCAGGTCATGGACATTCTTCACACTTTCCACCCGGAATGCTCTATCAGGTTTGACTCGAAACACAAAAGAAACATTATTATGTTCTCACTTATATAATAATAATATGTTATCAGAAATAAGAAGCGATTCCAGATTCCTTATACATTATACATTACACTAATTTTAAATTTGAAGACATCTTCATCAAAAAAAATAGTTATTGTTGCAAAATTGGTTTTTAGGAAGCGAAGCTGACTATTGCTTTACTCGTGTCTGCGGATGGTTTAAGTGCGCTTAGCGTCGGTGATATAAACATATGTAAATACAAGTACTTATATGACAAAGTGGACACAAAGTGGACACAAAGGAGATTTATTTTTGCAGTAGCTAGTCTTTTTATGCAGTAAGCCTGGGGCACATTGAGATTTTACTAGTTAGCTTCGCTTCTGGAGCCTAAAGCATTTATGCTTTTAGAGCGATATCAAATCGTCACGAAGTGAGGATTTTTAACTTTATTTTTATTTTGTACCAGATGAGTGATATTCTCGTCCTGATCGGGAGAATCATGAAAATCTATAAATGGGAAAAGATTACCATTATAGGACATTCACTTGGTGCTATTGTTGGTTTTCTCTTCACTGCGACACATAATAAAGGAAGTGTGGAGAAACTTGTGGCTATTGATGCTCTCACACCTTTCGTTTTTCAAAAACATGATATTTTGGAAATGATACCAAAAATTATAGCGGACACCCTTGACTTGGAAAACAAATATCACAGTGGAAAACCACCGCTATACACGTATGAGAGTCTTCTAAATCGATTCCTCAAAAGTCATTTGGGTGGGCTTGATAAAAAAACGTGTAAGGCATTGATGAGTAGAGGTAATTAGACATAAAAATGTAAAAAATGTAGTACTTGTTGTATATTGTTTACTGTATACTCATACATAAATCACAAGCATAACACATATTATGACACATAGCTTTTATTACTTACAAGTGAAAAATGCCCGTCAAATGACGGGAATAAAATCTGCCTACAAAATCCGTATCCGACGGTTCAAAAGTCTTCACATTTCAAAGTTTCACAATCTTTACGCTCATGCATTTGAAGACAAAAACTGAATAATTTGTGCCCTATTCGAATTTGTAGGCTTGCTCCGTTTCAGTTCTTGACATTTCTATAATTGATGTGTTCTAATAACACTAGCTGTTTTTTCTAGCCTTAATTAAAGTCTTTTTACTCAGCCGAATAGCCATTTCTCTTAGCCAGAGTAATATCCATTTCTCTTAGCCAGAGTAATATCCATTTCTCTTAGCCAGAGTAATAGCCATTTCTCTTAGCCAGAGTAATAGCC
>JAQGBH010007163.1:0-11419 GCA_034698265.1 Sminthurinus aureus
CTTATCTAAACGAAAAGGCCACGTTCCATGTTATAGACATGGAACATGGCCTTTTCGTTTAGATAAGCCTCGATATGCTCTTTTTCTCAATAAATTGCATCTTCAGTCTGCGCAGTCATTCAATTTCTTTCCGCATGCTTCTTGATTCTCGATTCTCGATTCTTGATTTACTGGTAAATGGAAAGAAAAAATATGCATAAAGATATACATGCACTCAAAACTCAAAAGTATTGCAAATGAACCGGAAAAATTCTGCATAAAAAGTCAAACACTTTGCAAATTTGAATCACATCAAAACCTCACAGCTCCAAAGCTCCACGCTCGACACTCGACATTCTGTCAAGAGACAAAAGTCTACAAACTACACAAATAAATAATTTGGATTCTGCCGGATCTGATTTGAGTCTGAAACCACTTTGTCAAGGGGGCACTTTTAATTTTTTTGGTGTTCCGTTGGTGTTGTGGTTTCCGATCCAGTGGTTTGTCATAAAAGTTCGGTTGCCATGGTAATCTGGGGTGTGGAAGGAGCTGGGCTGAAATGCGGTTGCATGGGTGATGCTTTGGTATTGGTTTGGTGGTTTCCCATCAATTAGATTTCGAGTTGCTGTCATATAAAATCGGTTGCCATGGCTACCGGGCGTGCCGACGGGATCTGTTGGCATTGCGCGCATCCGTTGGTGAAGGTTAGATGATTCCCATTCGACGGGTTTAAGAGTTACTATCATAACCAAGGTTTTTGATTGTGTTTTAACGCAGCTAAATCCTATCGCTTCATGATTCCGAATTAGTTTTTGGAGTTTGGGTTTTCATGCTATTTTGGTACATTTGTTGTTTCACATTCGAAATTTGTCATAAATCCATCAAAATTTTAATGAAATCGAAAGATTCCTATCGAAAATATTTTAAGATTCAAATTCAAATCTAAATAAAGCTAGGAAAAAAATAATACAGGGTTTCGTTATAAAAATTAAAATGCAATTTTCCCGTAATTTTATTTCTGTCCCATCTTTAGGTAGTTTCAAATATTCAGCAAAATCAGAAATTGAAATGTTTGCAAGGTTTTTTTCAGATTTTCATAGCGTCAATAGTCAATACACATGTACATACTCTGTAGTTTTTACTGTCCCTGTTTCAGCGACACAATATATTTGTCAGAAATTTATTATCATTTTTCCTATCAGAGTAAACTCTGCACTCCACATTCTGCCCTTGACAAAAGGCGGGAACTTCAAATCGCAAATCGCGCCAATTCATGAAATTCATTTCTCTTCAATCTTCAACATATTTTGTCTGTTTGGTCCATTTTGATTTTAATTCATAATTGTTCATTATTTTACATGTACTCGTTCTATTCTAGTTCAAAGTGCAAATTAGATACGTTTTGAAGATAAAAGCCTTAACTTTTGGTCGTGTCATTTTGTGTGAAGCACGTTTACAATTAAAATCGTCATAGTACATTCGTGATACTTGATATTTGTGTTGTCTTTGGATTTTGATTTGTGTGGATTGTTGATTGTTCTTGTAATCCAAAGTTAAAATTTAAAATGGGACGAAAGAGGAAGGTTGCTAATCAAAACAACAATTCTGCTAGAAAAGTAAGTTTTTAATTATTGTAATTTTTTTAATACTTTTTCTACTCTTTCTTTGATGTTTTGTATAATTGTATATGCATATATGTATAGAATCTACAATATATTATTATGTAGTTAGGTTAGTTTCCCATTTAATTAGCATGTAAAATGTAAATACAGTGGAAACAAAAATGTAGATTCGGGGTTTTTCATGGGGACCTTTCAATTATTTTTGTTGTTACATTATTATTATTATTAATTATTGTGCCAGTCTCAAACCAAAAATGGTTTAACTTTTTCCACGTCAATTCGTTATTAAAATACTGTTGTTGTTTTTTTAACCATGATGTTCATTATTTTTTAATTCGTGCAAACAGATTGTCAGACAAGAGCAAGAACCAGAGCAGGTTCCGGAGGAACATCAAAATGAACGTCTTTTGAATCCTCTTTTCATGAGCGAGGTAAATAATTTATAATTGTGTTAAAAACAGCAATTTTGAACTGTGATTATTTTTAATTTTGCAACATCATTAAACAAATTAATAAATATAAAATATAAATAATATGATTTTGTTTATTATCATTATTGATGTTTGGTTTTTTTATTTTTGTGTCTTCTAGGTTTTACCCAAGATTTTAAACAACTTGGATGTTGTCAGTTTAAAGAAATCTCGTCTTGTTTGTACACTTTGGCGATTTGAAGGTGGAAAAATCCTGCTGAACAAGACAAATATAAAACTCCATCAAAAATCCCTTCAATTGGAAATCGTAAAAAGTCTGGAAAATGTCCCAAACGAGCTGGAAACTTTTCTGAATACAGCAAATACTTTTGCACCTTTTAATTTGTCTGTAAAAGAGATGGAATATCTCAGCAGCTTAACAAATATTCCAAATCTGCTTCTTGAGCGAACACGTGTTCTTTCATTGAGTGGTCGTTCCTCCTGGTCTAGGAATATGTTTGAAGATAAAAAACTGCTTCAGTTTTTGGAATCCTTCTCGAATCTTCAGGTCCTCAATCTCAGCAAAAATTGGAATAATATGTATCATAATTTTTCTGTTGAAACTCAAAATAGACTTTTGAAAAAATTTGAGACCCTCAAAGAAATTAGATTGAAAAGGTTTGCATCGGACTTTTTAATCCTTAATGATGGAACTACTGGCAAACTTCCGGTCAAGGAGATTCAAGTTGGCTTTGAAAGAAATGCAAACGCTCAGAAAAGATATCTAGAATCTGTGTCCAGGTGGCCAATCGATACTCTTTCACTCTTTTTCGCTGCGAGTTCTTTCAAACTTGAGCATTTACCTCTTCTTCGTGTATTCCTTGAGAAAATATCATCGACTTTGAAACACCTGGAATTGAACTGTAATTATGTTCCACGCTCTCCTTTGGTTGAATATCTCGCTCCATGGTCTGAAAATACGATCATTCCTCCCACTTTGAATGGACTGGAGAGTTTGAAGCTGAATTTTGAAAATCAATTTTCCAATTATCCAAATGATGATTTTTCATGGATTCTCTTGACTTGTGCTCTCCAGCTGCCAAATTTGAAAAAACTCTGGATAAATCGAGTACCGCTTAATTTGGAGGAGAGAATCAGTGATTGGAATAATGATCCAGCGGCTTTGGGAAGAACTTTGAAGAGTGAATCTCTGGAGGAACTAGAAATAATTCAGCCCAAGAGTGAAGGCGGTGGAATGGCAGCGGGAAGTTTGCTTATTTTTTCCTGTCGTCTGTGGCCTAATTTAAAATCCTTGTTGGTCCAAAATCCTCCGATTGGTTTGTTGTCTTCATTTTCACTCTCCGAGTGGATTTGTCTTGAGCGACTGGATTTAAAATTTCATCAAAGGTTTACGAACTCTGCTCTTTGGACAAAGTGGCTGGCAGGACGAGAACCGTCAATATATCCAGGGATTCCAGATCCTTCTACTTTTACCATCAAAAACTTAAAAAGTACACAAAAACAAAAATTGTCTGTTTTTTTTAAATTTTGTTTGAAAAACCCCTCCGCTTTTTACTCTTGTACTTTTAAATTTTAGATCACACTCAAAAATCAAAATTAATTTAACCATTTCATTTTGTTTGATATATAAATTTTTCCTTTAGATTTGAAACACTTGGGACTTTATGAATCTCGAGGTGCAGGATCGCTTTGTATTGCTACAGATTTTTTTGTTGAAAATAGTCTAAAGTTTATGACTCAACTCCAGTCTCTTCATCTTAAAAATTCCTGGGTAAAGATTTAATACGACAAATTCATTTGTACATTATTTTATTGCTGTTGGTCATTTTGTTTTTCCATAACTTGTTTTTAAATAATAATAATAAATATTATTTTGCTGTGTTTTTTTGTATGTCTGTAGATGTCAAAAAAAGCGAAGGAATTGTTGAAGGATACTCTTGGACCCAACGCCAATATTACTTTTGAATATTGAACAATTTTATTCAACTTGGAGCCTTGAGTTTTGAGATTATTCATTATTCATATAATAATTTCTGATCTATTTAATATTTACAAATTGTAGAACTTTATTTTTTATTTTACGTCCTAATAATTTTTGGGAAATCCAACTTAATTGCTAAAATGCAAATATCAAAATGTTAGATCAAAACTGAGTCAAACTCAACATTGAGTATTGCAAATTGAACATTCTTTTTGAATAGTTTTGTAATAAAATGGTTTGTTTCTTAATTTTGAATATCGGCTGGGATTCTGTGTCTACAATTAATTTTCATGTACTATAATTTGTCAAAGAGATTCAACTCACTTATGTTTTTCATGCTTCTTGATTTCTTTAAATTTATTTGTGGATAAAATTCAAACTTGAAATTCTTAATGTAAGATTTAGAATAATTTTAAGTTTACTTTTCTGTTTTCTGCATCTCGTATCATAAAATAGTAGGAAATAAAAAATGTAAACTTGTTTCAGTACTTTTTCTATTTACTTTATTTGTATTTTTATTTGGAAGAGCAGCTACGGAACACCAAAGAAAATAAATAATATTATCCGATGGTGTTAAATCATTGATGTAAATAAATAATAAAAGCATCAAAACATTAGTAAATGCAATAACATCCACATTACTTATAACATGTAGTATTTTTTACATTAATTTTTCTTATATTTCCACAATTCAATTATAATCATTCCATAAAATATTTATCTTTTCAGTGCAGTGTATTTTAATCAAATGTCAAAAGCAAACAAGTGATTATTCACATACTTTGACATCGCATCCAGCTGTTTTCAGACAGAGTTGACACACGGTGAAATTGTGCGCTGGAAGATAGTTGACGGTTCCCTTGACAACCGGATTCAGATATTCGTAGACGATGACGGATGAGCTCTTGACATCCGCAACTTCGGTCTGTTGAGTCGCGGGGAGGCGGATGCAAGTGGGCGGTTGTGCCGGGATTGAAGTAAAGTAAACGTCCACTTTGGTGTTTCCTTGGGTTAACTCGAATCTCTGGACATTCGTCGGCTTCGTCTTCAACAACTCGCTGTCGACTGCATAATCTTCTGGAGCAAAGTCGTAGCCGGAAGGAAGTTCAACCGAGGCGATCGAGTCTTTGGCTCCGTCTAAGTGAAATGAATTGACACAAACCATCAACTCTGTTGCACTCGGTTCAAATGAACTTGGAATCGTCATCTGCAAATCCAATAAACAGGAAAATTAGTATGAAATCAGGTAAAAATATTGGATTAAAATTGGTCAACAAGTAAAACTAACAAGATGATTTTAGTGCGTACTTTTGCTGTGATGTTGAAGTGGTCTTTTAATGGGTTTGTTTCTCCATTTTCAACGGGCGCGTGCCAAATTTCGGTCATTTGAATCAGAGCGGGTCCACTACCTCTCGCGTGAAGATGAATCTTTTTTGTGGACGCCAGAAGTGTAAATTCCTGGAGAACCATCCGATTCCAACGGGCGACCGATACAGAGAACTCGGTGTCATTTTCTGGGGATGAAGTTGGTGAAGCTTTAATATTCAGCTGGAGTTCATCTTCATTCCGGAAATTTCCTAATGTTTTGAGAGCGAACTCGTTGAGAGCGGTAAGACCCATCGCAGTATCTTGTGTTGAAATGAACCCGCCTTCCGGATTTCGCTGAAAAAGAATCCATCTGTGGATATTGAGAACCGAGATGTCCATTTCTCCCTTTTTCCAGAGATGGGCGAGAAGGGCATAAGATGTCATCTCAATGGCCAATGGGTCACTCGCCCGCTCTCTTGAACTCTTCATGCCCCAATATTTGACCTTGACTCCATCTTTCGTTGTGTTTGTGTTGGCTCTGTTTTCCATTTTTTCAAAAAAGCGGGATTTTTCTGGGTGGTTTCCCGCTATCAGAGTCGCAGTCACGAGATTTGTGATGTAATTGTCATCGAGTTGATAGACGGCGTCTGTAGAGATGAAGTTCATTCCGTTTTCAATGGCCACTCTTAAATTGAGGTAGTTGTTTGAGGTTACATTAGCTTTGATGAGGGCGAGTGTGATGTAGGCCGAGAGGGCGACGCCGTTGGCGCAATTTTGACCGCACATTTCGGGGTGGTATTTTGGACCTGATTCTACAAATGATCCGTCTTCTCGCTGGTTCTTTAGAAGGAATTTAGTTGCACCTTTGATGACGCTGGGGTCAACTGTGATGTGATGTTGCGCTGCAACAAACCACCGAAGGACGTAGGAAGTCAGCCAAGTTGTGCCATTCAAATTGGACCAAACGGCAAATGACCCATCCGGTTTTTTGTACTGAAGTTGATGACCATAACCTTGTGAGTAAAACAGCATACGCAAACAGAAATAATTAAAAAAAAATCACACATTAACTTACAAACTGAATGAGAACAAGTCATGTGAAAAATCAGAGATCCTGTTGGTTACGATTTGAACCTTTTTTTGCTTTGAAGCTTTCAAGCAATTTTCTGAACTTTTACTATTTCTTGATCACTAATTGATTAAGCAAACCGAAACATTAACTACCCTTTGAAGAAAACTGTTGCTATGGCATTCGTAACTAAAGAAAAACGCGCAATTAAATCGTCAAATTTGATTCGTTTACTCACCTCCGTCCAGATTGATTTTGGACTGTTTCATCTCCGCGGCTTCAGGATTGGTCGCAGTCAAGTAATTCAGGGCGAGGACATTTGGCACAAATGCGAGCATATTCTGCTCTCCGCAGCCTCCCGGAAGTCGAAGAAGATGACCCAAATTTGAGATCATTGTGCCCATCGGGTCGCCAATCACCGTCAGCTGCAGAGAATTTCCACCTTCTACAACACTTTTCGGAAATTCCACGTCAAAACTCGCCTCTCGACTTAGATTTTTGTCACCTGCTTCGGGTCTGTTGAAAACAATAAGTTGACTCCGAGTTTGCCTCAAACCTTCCGGTTTGACTTTGAGAGGACGAATCATCGAGTCGCCTGCAGTTCCATCTTCAGTCACCGCTTTGACCTCAATCGGAATGTCGCCAAGGACCAATGGAGTGACTAGAAAATGAGCAACTGCTACGTGATTTTTCTTGACTTTGATGAGGCGGGTTCCATTTCCACTTCTTTGATCGCGCTTGTCCACAAACCGAAAGTTGGAGTTGTTGTGCTTGTTGAAGAGAGTGACGTAGACGTTGACATCTCGGTCCAGATAATTGTGGACGATGACCTGGAGGTCAAATGATTCATTTCTCAGGACAGAATAAGGCAAATTGAGGGTGACGAAAAACTGCATGAATCCAGTGATTGTCGCTGGCGATGCAACTGCAAGTCCAGTTTTCGGGTTGATTGAAAATCCGCTGATGATCCAGGAAGTGAGAGTGTCCGGAAGGGTTTTTCTGAGGACGGTGATGCTGCTGTCGTTGCTGCTTTGAAAATCTTCCCACAGCCACGTCTCGGGGAATTTCGTACGGAGTCGAGTGTCCACTTCCGGAATCGTTGAAGCTTCAGCCACTGCATTTTTTGGTGGTGTATGAGGCTTCGACGCAATTGGGACACGCGAACCTCCGAACGCCGTTGCCTGTAAACCACTGCTCGTTGCCCCTAGTCCAAAGTCCTCGTAATCGAAAACGGTCGTAAATCTTTTACCTTTTAGAATGGAGATTCCAAGTTTTCGGAGTTTGTTTTCAAATGCATTGTTGATGTTTTCGCGATGGGGTTTCCGAGCCAAGAAAGCCAGTCGTTTCTCTTTGATTATCTTTTGATTCAAATCGTTGTCTTGTTCCGTGAGGAGGAGGAGCGATTGGTCAATTCCTCGAATGGCGATTGTTGAGTCTGGATAAGTTTCAAAATGGATTTCAACGGGGTCTCCGGGTTGAACTTGCAGTTTATCGCTGAGCGGTGACTGTGGCTCAGGCTCTGCTGCTGCTTCTAGGTCATCGCGTTGATAGACTGTTGGTTCGCAATAAAAACAAAGTTCGCCTGAAGTTGGTGCATCTAAGTAATCTGGAGATGGGGCCACAGTTGAATTTACTCCAGCGATACCAAATCCAGTCGAATTATATATCCCAGAAGCTGCAATTTTTATTGGGATTGGACGGGATACTCGGATTTTTAAATAATTACGAATGTAAATTGACTTTGAAGTTGAGATGATTTCAGTTCGCCCTCCTTCTGTCATTGTAAAGTAAACAAGGACTTTGAGTTGGGTGTAGGCGCCTTTTGGGAGGTGTAATGAAAATGGAAATTCAGTGGCGGGTCCGCTCTGATTGTTTTTGATCAGCTGCGTCTCATGAACATCCTTCGTCGCATCAACGGACAATCGACAATTAAATAGTTTCGGTTGGATCGGCTTGTTGGATATGATTGTGAAATGGTACGAGTTTCCCTGGAGAAGTTGAATATCGTCTGAAGGTGGAATCAAGTCAATGAAGACTCCGGACGAAGTTGCTCGTTCGGCAGTTGGCACATTAAAATGTTGTGTTGTTGTTTTATACCGCACTTGAAATCTGGACTTGGCGGGTAGTGGCCAAAGTGGAGTGGCAAAACTGAAGCTGACAATTCCGGTCAGTGGAATTGATGTTTCTCTAGCGGGGAGATGCAAAGACCATGGAAAAGTGATGCTGAGGGCGTGTGATCGGACGTCTTTGACTGGAAACCCATCTTGTCGTGCAATCTGAAACAACGAAATAAAATGGGAGAGATTTGTGAATGAATAAATGCTTGGCAAATATTTCAAATATTTTGAATTTAGAGCTCATACACGAGAGAAAAAATATCAAATAAAAGAGTTTACCTTCAGCTGGACGGTCATGGGAAATCCCGGTTTGTACCACGACGGTTTGTTGACCCACTCGATTGAATAAGTTTCTTGTGAGTAAATTGTAACTGTTTCAGTTCCGATTTGCCATCTTCCTGTATTTTTCTCGGTCACATTGACTGTGATTGTGTGGAGTGAAGGACGCCAGCTCTGGCCGTGCAACGTGAGTGGAACTATCGCTTGTCCATCTTTTACCATAAGCTGCTGAAGGTTAGATGCTTGGTAGTCAGAGATTACAGTCACATTTGCGGTTCCCTCAAGACCTTTTCCGTAGGTGTAGGACGCTTCAATTTTGGCTGAAGTAGAAATCGTTCCAGTGCCATATAAAACTGGAGACACGTGAATTTTGACTTGGAATTTGGGAAGAATGTATTTCTTCACTTCAAAAATCACCCATTCTTTGATATTTTCCGCCTGCACCTCGATCGTCCAATTCCCGAGGATCGGTTCACTTGAAAGTTGATATTCGTAGGCGCTCAGTCCATTTGCATTCTTCTGGAATTCTCCAAAGAGGGCGAGACTACCATTTCTGAAAGTGCTGACGTTAGATGGCACTGATGCGGGAAGTTCCAACGGCTGCTCCCACTTTTTCATGACGTTTTTCTGACTGTCGATGATGGTTATATTTACTCCAGCTGTGAGGTGAGGAAGGTCATCGGATCCCATGGTGATGACCCTGATTCGGACGAGGTCATCTGGCTTGTACATCGTCTTGTCCGTCAGGATGAACACCGATGCGAGATCAACTTTGGCGAGGAGTTGACGCTCTTCCTTTGGCAGCTCTGAAGACACGATGAGAGTTTGTGGTGCTTCAGATAAATATCCATTTTTGGGACTTTTTTCCGTTACATGCCAGGCGAAGAGTCTCCAGTGGGTTTCATTTCCGGGCATTTTTCGAGGTAATGGAATGGAAATTTGACCTGATTCTCCCGGTCTGAGAAAAATGGACTCACTTTCAATTATAAGTCGGTGATTTGAATCGGCCACGAGGATGCATTTCAGCTGAAGAAGCTCGTCATTTAGACGTGGATGTGCAGTGAAAAGGACTTCGTAGTCAGTTCCAGGTTGGAAAAAGAGAGAGCTGACCGCTCTGTAAGATGGTGGCTCATAATGGTAGCGGTGATAACGTTCTTCGAACTCCTCGTAGTCCCATTCCAATTGACTGGCTTTCCCCAATCCACTTTGTCCAACTACAAAAAAAATAAGGAGAAATACGCGATGGACTGTGAAAATCCTTGTAGGCATTTTGCACCTGTTAAAAAGAAAAGATACAAAAATGGAAAACTTATTAATTTGAAGCAAGTAAATTACTTTCATGAATACTTGATTACTTGATACTTTTAAACTTTCAAGAGAAAACATGAACAACTCATAATAAATTACAAGTATTTTTATCTTTACTGGACTCACAACAAAAATGGCACACGTAGTTTTTGCTCCGGTGTTTTCTTAGTTTATTCTGACTTTAGGGTAAAAAATGATCATGTAAAACTTGCCACTTGACACTGCGAAAATGAAACGGTGACTTGGTTTGTAATGCTGATGATTTAAACTGATGAAATATTCACTGCTGCTCCGCTTTTTATCCAAACGCATCAACTAGTTTTTACTCCCATCCTTTTTCATCTACCGTCTCTCTTCTCTCTTCTCTGTGACAAACATCGAGGACATTTACTGAGAAATTGGATTTGAATTGTGATTCTTGATCATTGATCATTTTACACGTTCATCACTCTTTGAATCATCTTCTACTTACACTTCTACGGACAGAACATGAGAAGAGAAACAAGAGTCAAAATGAATATATAAAATTTTGATGACCTAAATTGTGCAATAATTTTTCATTTACTAGTAAAATCTCAAAAGTTGATGATTCCAGGGATTTTGATAGTTGAATGAGCCAACATCAACATTATGTAGATAATTTTGCACACAACTCCATTCTAAATGAATGGATTAATGAATGAGTGAAAAGTGGTGATTTGCACTTGGATGTGCATTTGGATTTGATCTCTGATGATGTCATGTGATGGTACTTGGATGTGAAAATCTACTACATTTATTTTATCGCGTAGCTCCTGACTCGTGTCTTGTGAGGCAAAAAATGCATAAGGTTTTCCAGGAAATAAATGAGATTTTACTGTAAATCCGTGACCAACAGAGATATAAAGAGAAAGACGACGTGTAATTTTCAACTGACAAGAGATGAGCCGGATGTGACACAAGACACAAGTTGTGTGTTCTATGTGTTTAATGTTTCTGCATTTTATACGCATCGACCACAGATTACAGACGTCATTGGATTTCAATCTGAGCACAGATAGACAGAGAACAGCACAAATGCAATATTCCGCCCATCTTAAAAAATCTAATTTCTGAAAAAGTGTACTTTTTGGGAAAATTTAGTAAATTGTAATAATGTTGCGGATAGACGAGCAGTCTCAAGTCTCGAGTCTCGAGTTGTTATCTGACAGCTCGTACTTCTTTTAGGGAGCGAGCGAAGCGAGCTCTCCTTATTCTATCATGTTGTCTGTCCGTCTGTCCGTCTGTCTGTCCTTTTCACGGTTCCAGCCAAACGGATTAACCAAATCACATGCGGTTTTTTGCAT
>JAQGBH010007164.1:0-11416 GCA_034698265.1 Sminthurinus aureus
CAGCCCCAAAACCAAAAGACTTTATTCAAACTTTCAAGCAGCTCCTGAAACAAAACTACACGCTTACCACTGAAACGACGGGCAATTACGAAACGTGGACATCGTCAGTGAACCAAGGCTGGACCTGGTGGCGAGATAAAGATGGAAAAGTTGTCTTTCGAGATGAGCATATAATGAAGATCTTCAACTTCCCATTGGCTGATGATATTTTTTATTACAACTTGTTCTTTGGAGATAATCCCTATGACAAGAAGCACGGATTTGATGTCATCCACACCGAACTTGAGCGGCAATTAAAATTCCAGAAGAATTTTCCAAACGGAAGTCTTGAAGAAGATATTTGCGAGTGCAATAAGTCTGCGTACTACCACGTCAAAAGTCAACTACTTCGCTTCAGTGTTACTCTGGAGATGGCGCAACGGTTCAAAAATGGCTCGAGACCTTTTATGCTCAGTACAGAGGAATTTGGTAAATCATTTTCCTTCTGGGGATTCGATCGGATGTCTGGCTACAGAGAATTAATCTGGGCTGTAAATGTTGGAATGGAAAGTGGAATTCAAAGGTTTTATCAGAGTTGCTACGACGTGTTTCACTATCGAGGCTCACTTTCCTTTTTGAACACGACGGTTGTGCAGAGTAGTTTCGAGCCACTCAAATTTCATTCCAACTTTATTCAAGGATTTTTCTACATATTACAACATTTTGTCCTTGCAGTTTTTGTCATGTTCATTCTTGAGGTTTTTATTGAAGTTACACCGTATTAATCCAGATACAAATAGACACACTTGCAATTACATGTACAAAAGTAAATCAAGTCAGCACTCAGCACACGTGATAAAAGCCTGCAATTCCTACTCCTTTATTTTGATCCAGGAGAACGATAACTGAATTCTGTACATATTAAACATCTAAAATCTAAATTTTATTCATTATTCCATTCATTTAAATTTGAAAGTCTGTACGCCCGTTCAGAAGGTAGTTATCGTTTTATTAACTTAAAACGGCGTTTAATTCAAACAACATTCGTTTCGTTCCATTTGTTTTAATAAATTCGATTGCACTGGATCTTGCACTGCTCAAAAGCCATCGTTTTTGAACCGGTTTCTTTTATTTCAACGAGTAGTGACTCTTCTACCCAAAAGGTTAATTGAGCAACAACATTTGATTGCAGAGTTGAGTTTAAATCAAAATTGCTAATTAAAAACGATTTTTTGACATATTTAAACTTTTTTGGTGCTTAGATTTTACATTTTCCATTTTGTAATCACGCATTGTTTTTTGGAGCCATAGAACTCAATTCTTCTGTGATTTTGTTATGATTCTAGTTTAGTGTCAGATTGCCGCTCCAGGAAAGTTATTATCTTCTCAAATGTGGGCCGAACGTGACGTTAAAAATTGAAAACGGCGTCCAAATCTTTCATCCATAAATAAATAAGTCGCACGTTCCTTTTCTTCTGGAATCAAAATGTTGATTTTTGCACAACTGGGAGCTTTGTAAACAACTTAATCCTGCGCAAAGGATGCATAATGCACAATGGGTGTTGGTAAACCGATCCCATCACCACCAATTTTCTTCAAATTGATTTGACTTTCAAACTTCAAGAAGAAACGAATTTTAGTAGGAATCCGGTAGAAAGTCGATTGGATTTTGGTATGAATTTGGACTAATTCAAGCGCCTGTCAAAATATGTCACCATTAGACACCACTAAACTTGGGGTTTCTGTTGTAATCTGGTTCATCAAAAAATTGAGCCGCTTAAAAATGGTACAAAAAATTGTTTGAAATCTAAATCGAGATTTTGCCATTACATTTATGCACAAAGTTGACGCCGTTTATATGATTAAATTAACACAGGATAACAAGGTCAACAAGCAACTGTAAAGCTTAGAAAGTTGAACTTGATAAACTTTACTTTGACTGACAGTAGAAACAATGAATAAATAAATGTTTTTAGGAGAGAAAAGCACAACGCAATAGGACTGTGAGCAAAAAACTTTATACCACAATTAACATAACATTGACTACATTTTTTTGGCCTTTGACATCACATGACCCATGACCTTTGAACCTACATGACCTTTGACCTTAAAGCTTACGGATAAGTAAGAAGCATGTTGGTCGTACCACTCAACACAATGGAGAATATCGTGCGGACGCATTTCTTATCAATGACATAACTTGACCTCATTTTGACCTGGATCAGACCGAGTGACCTCACAATTCTCTTTTCACACCCATTCAAATTTTGATTCTGTTGGAATTCTGGAGATTTCATGAGACTTAGGATTTCTTTGGATTGAATATGAAACTGTGCAAATGTTCCACCCAGCACGCACAAAACGGCAACACCAGTTACTGCCAAATTAACAAGCATGATTTTGATGACTCCTCCCATTTTGATGCATCCGTAAATTCCAAAAGTCACATCAATCAGGCCTACAATTTGAACCATGGGGAACATGAGCGTACAGTAGATGGCGTGAAATGACTTGTTTAGGATTTCCAATTGCCGATAGAGTCGAAGAATCTGTTGGATTTCCTCCAGAGAAACGGATTTCTTAGTTCTTGTATAAATTTGGATCCAAGATCTAGAAAAAGTTAAAAGTTTCAAAAAATCAAGTTATATTTTGCTTTGTTGCCCACGAAAAACATGAAATAGGAATTTAGTGCAAAAAAAAACTGCACCTGATTTTTCGAAGACTGGCAATTCCAGAGAAAATGAATGCAAATCCAGTGAACAACCAAATTAAGGCGTTTGTAATAAGCAGAAGCCAATTGTGCACACTGAAGGCGGCTGATATCAGAATCACGATCCATTTCAGAATCCGGACCCAAATTCCAGTTTCATTGCCAGCCGCAACTTTGTTTTCCGGGTTTGATAGCAAATGCAAAATCACTGAAGAAATGAATTCTGGAAATTCCGGTCGAAACACATTGAGAAGAAAAATAAGAATTGGTACGAGATATTTTTTGTTGTTCTCTATGTGCCGGCCCATAGAGAACAACAAAAAATGAATCATGAGCTTTTGGAATGAAAGTTGCTTTCAGTTGTGCTTGACCTTGACTTTGTTTCATCAGTTTCTTTTCATGGTGTCCTTTCCTGCTTCCAGATTTTTCCTTTATTTTTCCATTTTCTTCCAATTCCTCAATATTTTTCAGATTCGTTCCACTGTTTTGGAAATCCTCTAGAAAATAAAAGAAACACAACAGTGCAAAAATAAAAGTTGTCCATAAAAATTAGAAACTAGAACATGGAAAATTCTGTAGACATACTGCTAAATTGTTTCATGAGGCTGAAATAATTCCAAATGAATCCCGGGACTTGATCTTGTTTCAGCAGGTTGCTCAATTGACAAGCCAAGTGAAAGGTGAATAGTACAAGAACAAGAAGCAGATACAGTTTCCTTTGCTGACTCAGACCCCCCACCGATTCCAATTTGGATTTGGAATCCAAATTCAGTCGAATTACTTGAAGAAGGAGAAAAATGTAGTGAAATAAAACGAGCCCAATATTAAGAAACCAGAGAAATCTTCCTCCTTTTGATCCACACAACTCGGGTTGATCGAGCCTTTTGTTCCAATAAAATGGATGTGGGTGCATACGTTCATAAAACGTGAAGGATCGTTTGACAAAGAAACAAATATTTGGAGATAAAAGACTCATTTTTTAGATGTTTTATTTACCGTGTTTGTCTTGCAAATTTTAAATAATTTTGAGTTGAAAATCAGCAAGAATCTGAGAGAATACGACGTTTCTTTTCTAAAATGGAAAACGGCACTTTTTTTCTGTTGCCTCAGTTTCAACCAGGAACTGGTGAATAAGAATACAACGTTGAATGCGGAAGCGAGAAAACTAGGTCAATGAAATTGACAAAATAATGGGCTCGTCAACTGTACAGATAATTTGTTTCCTGCTTCAAATGAAAAATACAAGAGTTGAAATTATGGCAAAAAATACGGCGGAGATAATCGTAGTCGTAATTACAAGGGCAGTTACAGCAAAACAAAGGGGAAGTAAAAATAATTATGATTTGAGTTGGACTCAACGTCCTTTTGTAACCAATATCAAACTGACTTGAAAACTCAACTCAAACCGCGGCGATACAGATGCGATGGCTTATCAACTGCGCAAAATCCGACATTAATTTTGAAAATTCGACATCGGACAAAATAAATTTGCACGTACAATTTTTGTTGTCCGTTCTATGAAAGATTGAGCTGTTCATTGTACATTGAATTTTTATACGTAGGATTTTAGCATGTCCAAAATTGGCAACATAACAGTTTTTCATGTGATTTTCGGTTTTCGGTTTTCACTATCGAGGTTCACTTGCCTTTTTGAACACGACGGTTGTGCAAAGTAGTGTCGAGTCACTCTCGACACTACTTGATTTCGTTCCAATTTCATTGAAGGATTTTTTTACATTGTACAGCATGTTGTTCTTGCAGCTTTTGTCATGTTTATTCTTGAGGTGTTTTTTCAAGTTTCCAGATTAAAGTCCAGATATACAAAAGGTACTTTTCAAAAACGTAAGTTAAAACGCAAATAAGAGTTTCTACTCATCTGCTTGAAACTTTGGTAGGCAAATGTTGCAGTTTCTTGTAGTCGGCGTCAAAGTTTTCGACAATCAACAGCTTGTAGCGTAATTAAGTATCGTGCCATTTGAATGTCTATTATTTATTTCCCGTTCAAAATAGTTGAAATAAAAATTATTTATAGTAATTCTTATTAAACTGTGCAGAATAATTCATAGGCAAGCTGCAGAGTTGAAAGGTTTTGCTTGTTACGCATCAAAACTTTTAATTAGAAACCGTAAAATTAATTCAGCTTTTCAAAGTAAACTTTGTGCGTGTCATTTTAACGCCGTTTGGTTTTCTAAACGACCGCGTAAGCCTGTAGATAGGAAGAAGTGTCACTCATGAATACCGTACAATAAAAACATTTTCCACCCAATCGTAATACATGATCGAAAAACGTAAACCGCTCTTATTTTGTTTTATTTTAAGTGTGAACTCTAAAATTCGTCAGGCCTGTAATTTGAGTTGAACTCGGTGAACTGGAACAGAATAATGAATTCAACAGAAGGGTATTATTGATTTTTCATGCTCACAGATTTAAGAGCATGCCCATGGGAGGTGGGAAATGCATAATCTCAAAACTAAATGCATCGAAGTTGACTAAAAATTACGAGGAAAATAATACTTTTGTTTCTTTGTTCATATTCTTGCGTTCTTTGAATTTTGCTGGAAATGTAGAAAGCCGTACTAAAATAAGTAAGCAATCGACTTCTAAGAATTCCCCTTCACTTTGAACTTTAATCCCTCATTCTAATCTCCCTTTTCACGTTCAGAATCTAGAATTCACAATACCGAGTGCACCGTTGGTGGAGTGTTTTAAATTGAACAGTCCAAACAAATTCAACACAAATCCAAGGTGCAGGTGGAAAACAAGTCTGATTGAAATATTTTTAAAATAATTGAGCACAAGACAAGAAACCCTGAATTGTTGTGCATACATTTTATGGAAAATTGGATTTTCAAAACTCCAAACATCCGAAATCCGAAATGTAAGACCACCAAAAACTACCCAAGTGATTTTTAAACAGTTGCTGCTCCTTTTGTTTGTATTCCTTCACTCTTCTCACGTTCGGAATTACCATTTCAACTTGAGAACAAAACAAGAGTGTCACTTTGTTGTCGCTCTTCGTCCTCAAAGTACCAAATCCGTGCAATTTACTCATGTTTTTATTCCCTTGAAACTAACTTGACTCGATGCATTAATTGCGGACCTAAAACAAGAAAACAATCAACTACAGTAGACAAATGTTTTGTCCTTGTGCGTTCGTACATACAGTGTAAAAATTACTTGGGGTTGAGAGGGTGCCTACACATATCAAATAAATATTTTATTGTATTCTATTCTAATTTGTCCTTGTGAATTGAAAAATGAAAGGTAAAAAAACAGACAAGACGTTTCGAAAAGAACAAGTCGAGCACAAGTGCGCCCTTTGTCCTTACTCAACAAGAAATATGACCCACTACAAAGACCACTTAAGAGTCCACTCGAATGAGAGGCCCTTCAAGTGCCCCGAGTGCCCTTATTGGGCGAAAAGTACATCTGCTGTCAAATCACATTTGAGAAACATCCACTTGCCGCAATCTGGAACTTTTCCGTGTCCACATCCTGGATGCATCCACGCCGCAAAAAACAAGTCAGCTCTCACGAACCACTCAAAAACCCACTCTGATGAAAAATCCTTGGTTTGTTCTCATCCCAACTGCAATTATGCCACAAATATAAAGGAAAATCTTATTGTTCACACTCGAACTCACACAGAAGAAAAGCCGTTCGTTTGTCAATTTGAATCATGTACTTTTGCAGCGGCAACCCAAGGTCAACTTCTACTTCACACGAGAACCCACACTAAGGAAAAACCGTACAAATGCCCACAACCAAATTGTGAATATTCAACGACAACGAGCTCTAACCTCAAACAGCATAAACTGATTCATGAGCCAAAAGAGGGCGAAAAGCGCCCATCATTTCCTTGTGAAATTGAACATTGCGAATACAAAGGGAAAACCAAATCACTCATCAAATCCCATATGAAAAGTCACAGCCTTGAGAAGCCCTTTGCCTGTCCTATTGAATCCTGCGCATACCGTTGTAAATTCAGACAGTCTCTTTCCTCTCACATGAAGACTCATAGCGAAGAGCGACGGTACAAATGTGAACTTTGTCCATACCGAGCGAAACTGAGACACGCATTTAAAAGCCATATAAAACAAGTGCACTCGAAGATGCGGCCTTACAAGTGCAACGAGCCGCAGTGCGAATTTACAGCCAAGATAAAAAGTCATTTAAATGAGCACGCGTTTAGTGTTAACAGTGAAAAAGAATTCTCCTGTTCTTTTCTGGATTGTGATTTTCGTGCAATTCGGAAATTCCTCGTAAAACGTCACGAGTACAACATTCACAGCGACGAGAAGAAGGAAAAATGTCCCATTTGTGACTACAAATGCAAGAGAAAGGAACATCTGACGATCCACATGAGAACTCACACCAAGGAAGAACCGTACAGTTGCAAAGCGGAAGCATGTGGATACCGCTCAAAGCAGTCAAGTGCTCTCAAATTCCATACAAAACGAAATCATGCACAAATATTTACCCAAGTAAAATGAAAATGTTTTTGCTCAATTTTTAAAACACCTTTTTTGGGATGTTGGGCAAAGTGCTTGAAATGTAAATAAATGACTAAAAAAAATTTTTAATTGCAAAGCATTTAAAGTTTATGTTTTTGCGGCACGATTACGATTTAAGTACGGTTCGCCGTGAGCATTTCGAATGATTGCAGAATTAATCCAAAACACCCCACACAGTTTAAATAGCTTAAATGCTGGTGCCGCCAAATTGTAAAGCGCTCACATTAATTTCTTAAAGCTAAATTAGAAACCGAAAGCACTGAATACACATGCTTTTGTGTATTCAGGGTTGACTTTGATGCGGAACCGTCATTAAGTTTCAAATATTTATCATTTTCATTTACTAATTGTTAGGCGTATTTAAATAGCCTTAAATTACAAATTTCTATACAGTGGATTATCACGCAAACGCCAGTTGCAGCACTTTGGAAAAATACGAGTAGAAAGGAATGTGGTACCATTTGTCCGTTTTAGCTTAAGACAGAAATATTTTAGATTGGTTTCTTTCTTTTCCAGAAACAAACAAATCCGTTGTAGTTATTTTCTTTTTCGTAAAATTTTTCTTTCCTTAAATATTCTTTGTGCGGTTCTACGTTCTACTACTTTAAAACCCCAAGACGTTTTAGCATCTGGACGCTCGACACGATGTGAATCGAGAATTGTTTCAACTCTTTAAAGAAATCGTATTGCCAAATTGTGAAAGCTCAAAAATTGTAAAAACTTTCGATTAATTTACATCCGAAAAACTTTGAACAAGAAAACCACTAAACTCTCGTAAACATTACCAACATTCCACTTGACCTTTTTATTCGGCATTAAAGCAAGTTTAAGGAGCAACCGTACAAATGCAAAGAACAAGGATGTGAATACCAGGCCACGACTTCAGCGGCTCTCAAAAACTACCAGAAAATCCATCATTCTCACATTTTTTAAACAAGGAAATTGATAATATTTCCAAGTTTACAAGTTTTCTCTTACGTT
The DNA here is from genome assembly GCA_034698265.1 of Sminthurinus aureus. NCBI lineage: Eukaryota > Metazoa > Arthropoda > Collembola > Symphypleona > Katiannidae > Sminthurinus > Sminthurinus aureus. Next base: position 8,186 of record JAQGBH010007164.1, read on the forward strand.
GGATTTTGAATGTTAGTGTATCAAAGTTATTGGGAGCGGATTGGATTTAACTCTGTAAAATTACGCCAAGAGCAAAGAATTAGAAAGAGAAAGAGGTAAAAAGATTCTGAACTTTGGATTAAAGCGTAACCCGACAATATTTTGAAAACGAACAAAACGGAAAAACCTTGGCCGTTTAAGTTGGAGAACGAAGACACTTTGCATGTATTTTTTCTCTCCTTCCAAGAAATTCACAAATCCGAATTTAAATCCATTTCGTAGACTCGCCCTTCTCTTTTCTTTTGTATTCTGGTTCTTTATTCCTTGTTCGTTTCTTATGTTAACATTCCGTGTAGCTTCGCTACGGTGCGTACACACATCTACAATAAAACCAGTAGAATAGGAAAATCTGACAAAAACATTTAAAACATTTTTTGGGAGTGATCTGACGACGCACAGTGGGCCGGCTAGCTGAAAACAAACGCCTTTGCAGATAAAAACCATCTGTCAAATTTTAAAAGATAGAATGTCTCTCATGAATCACCAATGTTCAGGGCGTTTTTTGTCATAAGTTTTAAAATTTAAAAAAATTAAATATCGTCGTAATTAAATAAAAGAGTTTTCAATTCCCATTTGCTCTAATGGTGAAATTGTATTTTAGAATTCAAAACGTCTTGCGGCGACTTGCGGCAAACGGCTATGGAGGAAAGTTCAAAATTCGGGTTACCCGGGACAGAAAAATCCCGATTTCTCGGCTGGCCTATCAAATTCGGACAAATGGTTTGTACCACTGAATTCCCCATATTATTACGCATCGTTTGATATGGGTTTCATCTTGCTTCCCGATTTGGCCCAAATCCAGACTTGTCCTTTCGACGCCATTTGATGTTTTAACACTATTTTACTGCATTCCTTATTTTTTATGTTTTTTATTTTTGCCTGTACAGCAAAATAACCAACACCATCAAATTCAGCACGTTGAAATCTATCGATTGGTGTAGATTTCATTAAAATTTGACGAACAGTTAGCGAGCAACCATGAAACTCATAAATAACTCAACTTTTGAGCCAGTTTTTGTCTGTTTTGAGTGATTGCGCCAATAAAGCAGAAACTAGCAAGATGAGACCACCTGTGGTAAATGCAGAATGAAATTCTCTATCGGTGGGTCAAAGGGCAATTTGTCGCCTCTTGTCGGCAGTCCAATTTGTAAGCCCCATAAGAAAAGCATTGAAAAAATTGCACACCTCCAACTTTGGAATGAAAAACGTGATGGATGGCGCTGATGAAATTCAGCCATATTTTGTTTTTAGAGTCTCTGGGATGTTTACTTTGCAACCACATCCCTAAAAACCCGAACACAAAGGTCGAGAAAATTGAATTTCGGCCACCATTTAGCTGAAATTGGTCAGTGCAGGCAAATAAAGGAAAATTCCCGCGCTGTCCGATTTGGCCCAAATTTTGCACGGAGGTACTTTAGACCATGGGGAACAATGTTTGTGAAGTGACTTTAAAAGTGATTGCCCTGTTTGACCTCTCAAGGTCATCAAAGTTTAGAATTTTTTGTTGGACTTTGACGCCGAGTAAAGTTTTTATTCAATATTTCATTGATATTTTTTCACTAAAACTCATTTTACACGTAAACCTTTGAAGTAAGAAACCTGATGACTTCACAAAAAATGATGAGCGTAAAATTCTCTATCGATTGATACCATTTTTATGTATTTTCACGAAACTTTGGTTTTTTAAAAAAATTCTATAATTTCCTCGATTTTTATAAAAAACCAAAGTTTCGTGAAAATACATAAAAATGGTATCAATCGATAGAGAATGATACCATTTGAATGTTCAAATGAAATTTGGAACCGGAATTTAGGTTAGTGTAAACATTCGCATCCAGGAGCTTCAGAATCGTCTTTCGAGTTGAACGAAGGACCTGGACAAAAAGTAGATTCAAGTCGAGAGATTTTGGGTTTTTAAAACTTTTTTCAAACTGTTTCATCGCCTTTTCCACACCACACAAAATGCGATGCTTCACACTGGAATTTGTTTTCATTTGTAAGTTTCATGTTTTATTATTTATTATTTTGGCTTCAGATTCTCAATCAATTACAAGTTGCGTCGCCGTGGAAATTTTGCCATCTCCTCGATCAGCAAAACAATGGATTTATCCGCATGGAAACAACACAAAAATCCAGGTTCTCTGTGACTTCCAAGTTGACGGAGGCCGTTGGACCGTCATACAGAATAGGAATTCTGGACCTCGTGAAGATTTCAATCAAACTTGGTCAGAGTACGTCGACGGATTCGGCTCCTTAGATAGGAACTTTTGGCTTGGTTTGGAGAATATTCACGCCTTAACAAAAAACGGGGATCAGGAGTTCCGAATCGAACTGGAAGATTTTGAAGGGAACAAAGCGTATGCAAAGTACTCGAATTTCTCCATTTCGGATGCTTCGGGCTTCGGATTCCTACCGATTGACAATCAGCGGATTTTCTGGAAATTCAACAGCAGGAGACTCGATGATCGGTTATTCTTATCATGGGTCCGATTGGTTTGTCAATGGAATGAAATTCAGCACCTGGGATAAAGACAATGATTTAAGTTGTGCGGAAAGTTACGGTGGTGCCGGTTGGTGGGTGAGTGAAAAATGTTGATGAATCAAGAAGCGAGGTTTTTATTCAAACCCCTTAAAATTTTGATCACATTTTGGACTCTATTTCGTTTGTTTTCCACAACAGTATAACGCGTGCAGTGCAGCCAATTTAAATGGACCTTATCGAGAGAAGGAAGCAATCATTTCAGATTGGAGCGGCATTTTCTGGCATTCTTAGAACTCACAGAAATCGCTGGCAAAAACAGAGAGATGAAAATCCGCAAGAGAAAATCCGAATAGTCCACAAATCAAAACTCAACTTTCATCTGCAAAAAAAATACTTTGATTTTGATTCCCATTGTCAGTGGAAACTTTGCATTTTCTTGTACACAGAAATGGAATCAAATAAATTAAAATTAAAACAATTTTTGGCTTTGACACAGGTTCAAGTTTGTCTAAAAAAACTGGAGTGTCCATGATTTTTATTCTGATTAACAAATTTGTAAAAAGAATAAAAGCTTGAATAAACAAGCACAAACTTGCTGTTTTAGTTGTAATGTGATGTGTCAAACTGTGTTACAACCATAGTTGTTTTTACGATCAAATCGTTCAATTCGTTCAAAATACGTAAGTCTAAAAATTGCGTTTGACTGTTGA
>JAQGBH010007165.1:0-11414 GCA_034698265.1 Sminthurinus aureus
AACCGGGCCCGACGTTGCTTAACTTCAGTGATCGGACGAGAACTGGTGCTTTCAACGTGGTATGGCCGTTGGCGAAGTGACCTGAGTTTTTACTCCACTTTTACTCGCTTGTTTATTAGCTCTGGTGCTAAATTTAACGCTGAGTTATCCACATTTAAAATACATTGTACGAGAATACGAGGTTATTTGAATTTAATTAAATTTGACCGAAAGGATGATGTTTTTACTACTGTTCGTTTTATACAACTCACTAAAAAGTTAAACTGATCATGAGACACTCATTGCTTTTTATGCAAAATACAAGACCGTGAAAACTAAATGTGATTTTTCATAGTTCAGAGAGCACACTGTGCATTGTACATACACCATAATATACTCGCATGCACATATGAAGCTAATTTTCTCAACACTACCGGTGACAACAAATGAACAAATGCTTTCCTAAACACATTCAAATTTTAATCGAATCTTAATTTATTAAATATCAATCCATGATACTGCGATTCCGATACATACATAGCATAACGTACAATCAATATACATAATCCACATAAAATGTATAACATGACTAAATATAATAATAATTATTATTATTGACACTTGTACACGTAAGTTTTTTACATTCTAGTATTTTGACTTTGTTTCAAGTTTCAACAAAACATACACAACGATAGTAATATATTATTTTTGATACATTCAATACAGACTTTGCATATATTCCGAACGGCTCTTGCTGCATGCAGCTAGTTTAAATACACGTTGCTAACTATCACTGTCTACGTTATTTTCTTAAACATCATTATTATTACACAATTTTCGGTATTCATAACTCTTGTGACTTTGGACCTTTACACCATCGAGCGCAAATAAAATAATGTCAATTTTTCCTTTTCTCTCAACTCATTATGTATTACAAACTCAGGTCAATCCTGGTTCAACCAGCATTATAATCACTAGTACTTATGCAAATATATTATACTCTAAGATCCAAGTGTAGTTCTACTAATGATAATTAAAAATAATAATAATAATTCTCTGGCTATACATTTTACAGTGCATTTCAATTACAAAGCTTTACTTTTTTTACTCGCAGAACAAAGACTACGGTGACAGCAATAATAACAGAAGTTCATATTTGTAATTATTTTATAGATTGTACCGCTGAATGTTTTCATAAGAAGGAATATATTTACGATCCATAGTTTATATAATTCCTAATTCCTAATTCATACCTAATCCAAATATTATAGCACCGTCGTCATTGAGGTTATAGTAATTATTATTCATTATTATTACAGAATATTTTCCTCACAATACAATTAAATATTTAACTTTGCACGACAACTGTTTATTGGACACTAACTTTAGAATTTACAATATTGTCTTATTGAAATGTTCAATCACTTCATCTTACAACTTACAGAATTGTAGAGAATCAATTTTTTAATTTTCATTATTACTTTTCCTTATTTTTAAATTGTTTCAAATTTCAAAGCTCAATCCTTTGAATATTATTCTATGTATTCTAAACAAAAGGAACATTTTTTTAATATTAAATTTAGCTCCCTTACTAAAATCTTCCAATTGAAACTGCTCACAAAAGCAGAAAATACGAGAGAGAGTAACACTATAATAATAATAATTATTAATTATCATCAATTTTTAAAGTTTATGAAGGTACATTATTTGTAAAAGGAATAAACCATAATTTTATTACTTTATAAATACACAAGTCGATCCCTAAAGCTAAAATAGAGATCGGAAAACAGTAAATCTTAAAAGGGTATAAATCAGAATTAGAATAATAATCAACTTATAATAACACTTGACACGTAATAAAGACAAGTACTCAAAAGATTCACTCGAAAGAAAATATACATTCTGGAGCACATAACATAAAAATATAGTACGATACAGAATACAATAAGTAATAAGTACTGTATAATACTATTTTAACTTTTAAAACTTAAATCAGACGACTTGCATACTGAATTTTAATTTTTAACGGAGAACACTTTATATTTTTTCACTGAGATGGGAAGATGAGCTTCCGACTTTAAATAAAATTTCTCACATTCTATTTGTGCTGATGATTTATGATTCTTGCGTATCTGGGTTTTCATATCCATCCCATCCCCAAGATGAAGTTGTAGCATGCTGATAACTATAATGTTTATAGAAAATACAAAATTTTAATTAGCATGTAAATTGTTTAGCCATTACCTTATTCAGTATTTTAAGTTCTATTTATTCTTCATTAGACAATGTTATGAATTACAAGTTTCTGTTTTAAAAGAAAGAGACTCATTTTATTGAAACTTCTCTCTTCCTTTTTTCTTTCTCTTCATCTCTGTTTTCGTTTTAGAATGGGATGGCTTTACCATCCCTTTCATGTTTCCCAATGTGAAACATTGCTTTGCAATGAATTGAAGAAACAATAAATGAATAAATAAATAAATAAATAAAATAAATAAAATTTTCTAGCTAAAGTCTACAACCGATTGACGATCCTGCAGAATAATTTCAAGACGGTTTATGGCGCCGTGAGTCTGGTCATTGAATACGCAGCAATTTACCTCGTGGTTTTCAACATGTTCCTCTTAGTTGTACATGGAGATCTACCTGCATTATTCAGAGCACTCGAAATTCTCTATTTGGCCAAGGTCTTCTTTTCTGTTCTGGCGGAAATCCACACAAAATCGGAAGAGGCAATCCATTCCTGGAGAAGTTATTCAAGAATCTCATTTCTAAGGACGAGCAAGAACCGGAACCAAAATGCCAATGTCAATGTCAATGTGAGTAGAAATGACAGCGCCACTTTTTCATCAACTGTGATCTGGTTTTCTAAATTTGAAAAAGGCGCCCGCTCACTCCGAATCCAAGTGGGGAATTTTTTCTACGTGGATAAAACATTTATTTTAACTCTCACACATATCATCATTAATCTGACGACGACGCTCCTCATCTCATTCAAGGAGAAATAAATTATATGAAATATCATTAATTTTATGATTTAGAAAGCAGTAAAAGCTGAAATATTGTTTGTCTGTTTGATGTTTAGTTTATATGGCTTTACATAATTAAATAAAACTTGACTAACTAAAAAGTACATTAAAAAATACTACATTTGATTTTCTTATTTTGAACATTTGAATATTAAATGTTAAAAATACACGGATTTTATAATTAATTTTGTCCCGAATCTCCTGGATGCTTATTTTGAATTTTAAACGATGGACTGAAAATTCAACACAGCCGCCATGAGTAACGGCATTTTAATCCGATTCAAAAATCGTATCACACAATTCAAATTTATACATTTATAATTTCAATACACATTTTTTCCATGATGAACATGTTTTTGAATAAAATATTGTCAACCGTCAACTACCAATTATCTTATATATTTTTCAGCGCTAAAAGCATCTTTGTCGTTTGAACCTTAAACTTTTCTGTCAAACTGGGATTTTCTTCCTCTTCCAGCCAACAAGGAACTCCAATTCCAATGACTTTTTGAACCAATTTTGGTTTCCTCCGAAAAATTAGTTTCCGTTTTTGTTTATAATAGCGCCAAATTCTGCTCAAAATCTCATCAATTGAATTGATTTCAAAAATAAAAACGGTTGCTGGGAGAATGAGAAAAAGGAGCCAAACCAAAAAGACGAGATGAATTTCCGAATCTCGAAATGAAAGTGATTTGAATTCCGCGAGAGATTCGTCGATAAATTCACTGGAATTTCTCCAAATTTCGCGATCCCTATGAAACTTAATTTGATCCCATTTTTTCCACCACCACCAAATTCCAGAACTCAGCAGAATTTTCAATGGGGTAAAAATAAAATCTGCACCATTTTGGCTAATTTTTGACCGACGGATTTCAATCACACATGCATAATTTGTTTGAGCCTTCTCGTCTTGTTGATCTGAATTGTGGATGAATTTCAGTTTGAGTTTTGGGTGATTTTTCATCTGCTTTTTGAATTGATTCCAGTAGAAGGGAAAATCTTGAGCCGTCGTCATGAAAACGGTTTTTGGGTGTCTCAATTTATCAATGATGAGTTGAGGTAATTCTTCGGTGCATGTTACATTCTGCTTTGTCCAGATCAATTCAGTTTTGTGCCTTTTTTGACAAGGTCCGAAATTCTGACAACCAGACTTTTCAAACGGGAGATTAAGGGATTGTGCGTCGCATTGCAAATCACATGTTTGTTTCAGTTCGGTTGGTGAAAGCATCTTGACTCCGAGAAAAGTAGGCTTAGAACTTTCATAAGAGGACCAAATCTTGGTCAAATTGAATGTAAGATTTACGTTCAAGTTTTTGAGTCCACACTTCCAGCCCATTTGCGTGTAATAGACGAAGAAGGATCCGTCTTTGAGGAAATCCGTCGAACTGTTCCACTTTGGCCGACTTTCGAACGGAAAATCGACCAAATAGTCACTTTTGATGATCCCACGAAATCCATTTGTCAAAATCAGGCCCATCATCAACCAAACGCCCAAAATCAGACGCATCGATCTCTTCAACAATTTTTTGATAAAGATTTGGTGAATCTGGTGGATTTTCTGATTTTGGTGGATTTGGATTCCGGGAGGAATTTCTTGATAAGGTTGTTCCAGCAAAATCCGCAGGATCCACAAAAATTGTTCGGACAGTACCTTCCAGATACTCGATTTTTTTACAGTTTCTTTCCGATTTACGACCAAATCAAGAATTAAGAGAACAGCGACAGTGATCACCATGGAAACCAGCAGCAGGGTCCAAACCTCTTTCTGAAATGGCGTCGTATAGATTTGAAGAGTGCTTTTTGTCTGGTGGGCGCTGTCGCTGGTGATGAATTTGTAGGTTTTGACCTCTGTAAAAATCCTGCTACGAGAATACCCTAAATGACCCAGTTCAGCTTTCCTTAGGTGCACGTTCAGCTTGTCCATTTTCCAGTAGTCCTGGGTACGTCCCGCCAATTTTTGCTCCCATGTGACATTTGCAACAATTGAACTTAGAAACCCAACCAGAGCTGACCTCACATTGACGGGCTGGAATCGATCAGCGGGAGTTTTGAATTGGGATAGCGATTTTGATGATACAGTTGTAGAGTTTTTATTTCTGTCGTTTGACTTTGACATGACTGCGGAATAGCACGGCGCGGCTTTTCCCCGGGGGTTTGTTTTTTGACCTGAGCTCCGTTTTTTGCACGGTGGTACTGCCTTGAATTGATTATTCAAAATATTCCAGTGATTTACAAACCAGACGCCCGAGATTTCCATTTCCATAATTTTTTCCGAGTTTTTTTTATCATCTTTGGTTGATGTTGATGTTGGAATTGTGACAGCCACAAATGGAAGTAGAACACCAACGTATTGATATTGAGACGAGAAGAGGAATTGGGAGAAAAATAGTTGGGGAAAATTAACTTGTTCTCTTTCCTGTTCCATCTGATTTTCTTTGTCTTTTACCTCCTCCAAAATGACGTTTCCTTGCTCCGAGATTTCCAAGAAAACGACCGTAGATCTTGCTACAAGTACTGGCCTGTGGGGTGAGCATCTGCCATGTTCAATAAAAGAGTGACAAAGTGCATCATTTTTAGTGTATCTTTGCATCTGTGATTCCGCGTGGTCCATTTCACTGCGTATTATGTCCACTTGATCTTCATTTTCATTTCGATTTCTATTTCGATTTCGAAAGCTCAGTGGCCAGTAAAACACGTTGATGAAACAAAAATAATGTTTTGCACGACCTGCTGTGCTCAGTCCATCACTCTGGTAATTTTTGTACCTCTCCCACGAAACTTTTTCTTCATCTCTCAACAAAATTGGGATTAGGAAATTAACTGAATTTTTCTGCTGGTTATGGTTTTGGTTCTGCATCGAAATGGAAGTCGAAATCGAGCCGATTTGAGCTGCCATTTGAATTTCTTTTTCATTTGTCTTGTTTTCGCTTTTAATGTTTCCAGCGAGATGAATCCAGCAACCAATTTTCACCACGTCATCCAGAATTGAAATCAAGTCGCTATTTCTTAGGGTCGCTCCTTCTATCGGAAATTCGAGGGAAATTGCTCGTTTTCTCCCGTTTTTTTCTTGGGCGTTGCCGTAGGCTGTCAATGCCCATGGATTTTTTAACAAGAAAACCATGAGAATTATCACAAATTTCAAAGTAAAATAATAAGCCGGCATTTTCATCGACATTGTGAAAATGAAAAGAGAAACAAAGTAGAAAATCTAAAGCAGCAGTTGTTGTTTTATGTGTCGAAACTTGAATATGAATTGTACTTTGTAATTTTTTATAATATTCCTTTTCCCTTCATTTCAAACTCTGGGCAATTTTAATGGATTGGTCACGCAATTAGTTTTATGCATACGTTTTTTTGTGTGAAAAAAGGTGGAATCTTTTGCATTTTTTAGTAGTTTGATTTTTCATGCTCACTTGTGTCTTGTGTCTTGTGTCTTGTGTTTCATTCGGACATGTAAAAAACATGTGTTACGTGTGCAATTTGTTGAGCGTGTGTTAAAATATAATTTCAAATGAAAAACCTGCTGGATTATTTAACAGTTAGTTACTAGAAAAAAGTCAAGATTAAACATTGCCACATTTACAATTTACACACGCCATAATATTTCGCATTTTCCATCTGCTGGAATTTCCTCGAAATTCAAAAGTGTTCAACTTTTTTCCCTTTTAATGAGAAAAGTTTTTCTTTGATTTTATACATTTGACATTGATTTGATTTCCTTTGAGTTGATTTCAAGTCCAAGAAAATGACTTTGCATTTTGTCAGTTTCTTTTAGTTTATGTTTCATAAGTCATAATGTTGGTGGTGCAAGAAAACTAAACCAAGATTTTAGTCTCATTTTTCACTTGATCCATTTGATTTCATTTGGCATCTTTGATGTAGTGGCTTCCCAGCAAATTGTTTATCTCGTTTGTTTTCTTTAATTGCACATTGACTATCGCGTATCGACTCGAGAGTCAAGTGGATTTAACAACCAATTCCATAAGAAATGGAGAAAAACTAGATACAGACAAATAAACAGCAGAACAGACAACTCAGCAATACACACATTTTTATTCATTTACTCGTGGGTTTTACTGGGAATCCCAAATCCCAAGACAAAAATCAAAGTTCAAATCCAATTGATTAATTAATTCATGATAATGAATTTACTGGTAAATTCAGTTCAAATGGATTTTATAACTCTAGCCATTTTACACTTGCGAGTATTTAATATTTATCTCGTGGCGAAGCAATGAATAATCTTGTATGACTCTCAGATTCTAGATTCTCAGTCAAATTGATACCAAGTGATAGAAACTGAAATAAAACAGAGTCTTCTTTAATTCTTTTAGTAATGTACATAACATAATATATGCGCGCACTAGATTCTAGACCTTCCCAAAATATCAAAATGTTTGAAATTTCAAAACCTTGTTCTTTCATATCCTTTCTACTGTGTAGAAAACAATCTCGGACAAAATCATTCCATTTGGGTTGGATTTGGATTTAAAGGTCGAGCAAGGTCGCTGTTGGCGCCAAATGGGACGGTTTGAAAATTTGAGGACAAGACTTTGAATTTCTTAACATGCTGGTATTTTGGTGTGGTCTAATTTACACACTTGATGCAAAATTCGTGTCAATTTATTTCACACACATTTTCATCTAATATCTAACAACAAATCCTTGTGTATTGAATGTATTTGCTCTCTTTGGAGTTTAGAGTCGTCTTGAGTCTTGACTGACACTGACCTTTGATCACCACAATCTTTTTCTCTCTTTCTCTTCCTCCCAACATCATCTCGTCAGTCACTAGCTCTTCAAGTCTGGACTGGAGCACACGTTTAATTTTCAAACTGTTCTCATTTTACTCATTCAAATTCCTTCTTGTTCTGAGAGTCAAATCAATATTTGTCTACATTGAACTTTAGGTGAGTCCGGAACATCAACACGTTTTTATAAATTTTTAGATTTTATTCAATGCTTTTTTCATTTTTGACGGTGGATCAAATATCACATCTGTTTTGTAGTACAAAATCCATCCTTTGTAAAGAGAGAGAAATCGCATTTAAAATGAGTGCGGCGCACGTGCTTCCGCACCAAGTTGAGATCCTCTACGATCTTCAAGGCCCAGCTAATCTAATTTCCAATCCAATTTGCGCGGGCACAATAATTTCTTCGTATTTCATCCTCACGGTCACCTCTTGTCTTGTGGGAAGAAATCCGAGCTAAGCGGGAAAATCAAAATGATCAAATCCGGACAATTGACAAATTTTATTCTTACGCGGCGTTGGATAGCCATCCTTCCCCATTTGACGTGGCACTAATTCGGTTGAACTCAAAATTGGAGCTAGACGATTTTTTCACGTCCAAACTGCCTTACAAATCGAGTCAGGATCCAATCCCTAAAAATTTAGGTATGTCGCCTACAGAAAAATGTAGTCCGTCAGAAAATACAAGTAGTGCAAGAAGAATTAAAATCCATCTTATTTATTTTGTTGTTTTGCTTTAGCATGTCGAGCTTCCGTTTGTCTGAATGAAAGCGAAATGAGTCAGGTGAAACTGGTTGAAACTTTCGCGTGCTCTGCTATTTTAGAGGGAAAAGAAGATGGGAATTTTGTGTGCACGACGCCTGTTCTGCTCGGAGCGGTGCGTGGAAAATGTCAACTTCCTTTGCCCGGGAGTGGTTTGATCTGCTCGAAAGACAATGGACCTGACTTTCTCTTTAGAGTTTTAGCGACGGAACTGGAATCGTCAAATGATTTCAACGAGCAGCAAAAAAGGATTTTGAGGGGTGCAAAACGCGTGTACAAAACCGTGTCTGCGTATTCGTACTGGTTCCAGCGAATTTTTCCACATGTGCAAAATTTTGCTCATTTTGCTCGTGTTTTCTGTTTAAATTGGAATCTAAAATAGCATCGTGCGGTGGGTTAGTTTGGCTGAAAGAAGCCCATGAAATTGTGTACAAAGTGCCTGAAGAGCTTCGATGACAGAAATCCGTGTGTGTGTGGGTGGTTGCAGTCACAGGGGGAAATTCTGTGGAATAAGTCCAGAACAATCCAGAAACCGGTTTTGACTCACACAACAGCGATCTACACGCCATCTATAGTTTCAGAATAAATGAATTCCGCCATACGGAAATGTATCGTACCAATTTTTTAGACTAACTCAAAAGAAAAAATTCTCATTTTCACTTGTTCCTTATGCTGTCGGATTCTGTATCCAGTTTTACACTGTTTGGTTGCATGGTTAATGATCTCTGTTTTTCTGGTTCTCTTTGATATTTTAAAAATATTAGGTTTTTGGACCAAGACCAAAAGTTGGCCGTCTACCAGCCATTTGTAATCCTCTACTTCCGTACAAATTCATCCGCTTCAAACTCCGGGGTTCACATCCGTCTAAAAGTAGCGGGCAAAACTGAGACACAAAAGCCAGTGAACTATTTGACACTGACCGCTGACGCAGACTCATTTCAGGAATTCAAATATCCTCCCCCTCCCGCCTCAAATTATGCGAATTATGAAAGAACCTTCATCATTTTCAAGCCGGAAACTCGAGGTGTAAAACTAAAGCTGGATTTGAAATCTGTACACACGGAGGAAAAATACGATCGGCTGGAGATTTTGTCAGTGGGACAAACGCCAACTTCCCATTTTCGGTAACTTTTCCCAAATCAACTTTCAAATGCTTCTTGTAGAATGTAGAATATCTTAAAACTTTTAAATAGGAAGCCGAGCGGGAAACATGATAATTTTGAATTTCATGTAACCTGTAACAGATTTAGCGGTGAAGGTTCGTGGTCGGACAACGTTTTTGAGGCGGAGGAAGACGAGCCTTTCCTCCTCTATTTCCACTCTGATGAATACGGCAGAAATTCCGGTTTCCAGTTCTACTCTGAACAAAGGAAACCTGGAATTGTAAAAAGACGTAAGTTGATCTTGAAACAATAGTCATTGTAGTTTAAAGTCGTTCAAAATTCCCAAGAGATCCCTGAACACACTTTATGTTTAGCTAGTTACACATGAACTTTTTCGCACATGTTTTATACAGCTGTAGATCCGCGAAGCATCACCAGCTGCAGCGACGCCATGGAATTTTTACCCGCTCCTCTCTCAAACAAACAGACCATTTATCCCTATGGAAACGCCCAAAGTGTCCAAGTTCTTTGTGATTTTGAAATGGAAACGGAAACGGGTGGATGGACCATAATACAAAAGCGAAGTTCCGGACCAAAAGAGGAATTTTACAGGGATTGGTCCGACTACGTCCGTGGATTCGGTTCCCTGGACGGAAATTTCTGGGCCGGACTGGAACTGATTCGAGCTCTCACCAAAAACGGAGATCAAGAGTTGAGAATCGAATTGGAGGATTTTGGGGGGAACAAAAGGTGGGCAAAATACTCGAGTTTCTCAATTTCAGCCGCCTTGGATCTCTATCGACTGTCCATCGGTGGTTACTCTGGCAACGCGGGGGATTCCATGGGCTCACACGATCTACATGGAATGCAGTTCAGCACCAAGGACAAGGACAACGACGGTGGAAGGAATCACTGCGCTCAGTTGAGAGAAGGTGCTCATTCATTATTTATTGTTTTTATTATTGTCTCCGTGCAAGAGACACGAGACAAGAGCCTTTTGTTCTAATTTGTAATTTATGCTTGATGATGTTAAAAACAACGAAATAACTGAATTGGACTGAATTGCAGGTGCGTGGTGGTACAGGAATGTGGAGTGGGCCTGCACTCATTCCAACTTGAACGGCTTCTACCGAGAACTCGGAGAGAATGTCCAACCAGGACAAGGTCTCGTGTGGGAGACCTGGCGAGGATCCACCACATCGCTCAAGAAGACCGAGATGAAAATCCGGAAGAGGAATACACCAGCCCCTCCATTACCCGAACCAATTCCTGCAACAGAAGCTCCGAGAAGCCAATTTCCATTTAATTATCCGCTAAGCCAATATCATTTTAATTATCCCAGCTTATCAGACGATTACAGATAAAAACATACTTTTTTGAACCACAGAGTAAAACATGAAATTTCTATTAGCATTGTTCAATTGTCAATTGGCAGTTGTCAAATATGAGGCAAAGGAAAGGAAAAAACCTTTCAAAACTCATTGTCAGAACCTAATCCCATGTAAATGTCCATTTTATCTACAACAAGTAAAAAACACCCGTCACATGACGGGACAAATAGTTCGTCTATACAATCCATATCCGGTGCACAAAAATCTTTCCACAAATGTTATAGCCATTTAATTAGCCAGAGTAGTAGCCATTTCTCTTAGCCAGAGTAATAGCCATTTCTCTTAGCCAGAGTAATAGCCATTTATCGTAGCCAGAGTAATAGCCTTTTCTCTTAGCCAGAGTAATGGCTATTTCTCTTAGCCAGAGTAATGGCTATTTCTCTTAGCCAGAGTAATGGCTAT
>JAQGBH010007166.1:0-11410 GCA_034698265.1 Sminthurinus aureus
CCCCAATGTGCACAGACAGCCAGCCAGCCAGCCAGCCGTATCTGACGAAAACAATACTCAGCTTCGCTTCCTAAAAATGAGGTCCAGACTTGAGACACTAGACACGACACTAAACCTTGTTTACAGATTACAGATTACAAACAGTGATAAACATTTTTTGTTATCTGTTACAAAATCAAAAATAAACGTATATGTGAAATATATTTTGTGTATATGTACAACGATAATACATGAGGCATTAACATTTTTACAATGTGTAGAATAGTACACATCCTTTATCAGTTATTGTCAATATTCACTTTATAATGTATTTCTCGAATGCAAAATTCTTACTCTATTTCCAGTCTGTAGTGTGCAGTATAAATGTACACATTCATTGTAGATATAGTTATACATATATGTAAATATATGTAAATGGCTGAGCAAAATTAACTCCAAACTAAGAGCACTATAGAAAATATTAGGCCAAGAAAAATATCAAGCAAAGGATTAAAATTACATTAGTAAGTGCATAAATAAAAAGGGAGCATTGTCTACTGTCTATTTTCAATGAGAGTTTTTGGGCTATGAAATGAAGATAAAAGGAATGATTTCTTGAAATCCTTAGCGATAGCACATGTCACATCCGACTTCCGTCCTCCGGGTTCATAAATATGCACAATACACAATGTACAATGTACGAGCAGCGAGCAGTATGAAGTATGAAAGGACTGTATGGAAGTATGGAAAAATTAAAATTAAATTCGCTTAAGAATTATTTATCGTCTGTGCGTTCCCTTCAATCTTCAAAAGTAGCACACTCTTAACTCTGCACTCTTCATTTTTAGTTCATAAGAGTGAATTAAATTTAAACGTTTGCAACTTTTGAACTGTGAGTTTTTCCCTTTTGACGATATAGTTTTGTGGTGGATTTTGGTGAAGAATAAGTGCTTTTTATTCAAAAAGTAGTTATGACGGGTTTTACTCATTCACATTCTGTCCTGATTCTGTCGGTTACAATTTTTTTGACATGCTTCACAACCTTTGGCCACGCTGGAGTTCAACAGAGAAAGGAAAATGTGAGTGGATCTGGCTGTAGCAAGGAGATTCAAGTTTCACATGGATTTGCAACCTTTGTGGAAAATGACGACGTTGTTCTTTTTGAATGTCTTGCTGGATTTTTGTACGTCAGAGCTCAAAGTCTTATTTTAAAAATTACACAGCTATTTTTATGTCACGAATCATTAAACATTTTGAGCGAGAAGGAATGAACAAAGGAATTTGTATATATATCTAACGTACATCTTTTCTGGCTGTTTCTGTTCTCTCTAACTTTTCATAGGCCGTATGGAGACATGAAAGCCTCTTGTAAAAATCAAGAATGGAGTGCACCACCCCCAAAATGTATCAGTAAGATCAAAATTCCAAATCAAAATCATCATCAGTTTTCAATTATTTTATAAATCTCATTTTTTTGCCGGATTTTCCATTTCATGTTTTATGCTTTATATTTTATATTCGTATTCTTTGTTCCTCTTGTTTCTTTTTCAATTTTAGAGAAAGGATGTCCTCAACTCAAGATTCCAATCAACGGTCATTTTGAAGAAATTGAGGATTTCTCTGGAGCTCTCGTCCATTTTCAATGTGATCCCGGCTATGAGCTTTTAGGAACGTCTGAAATAACCTGTGACGGTGGAATAATATGGTCCAGTGAACCTCCCGTTTGTGTCAAATTACCACGAAAGGTGCTCGAACAAAATGATGGTAAAATTGTCGGAACTGATGCTGAACTTTAAATCTAATAGAAACGGTAGATTTTACTTTTGTTGAAAATTGATAATACGGAACGTGGTATTTGGAATTTTGAATGTTGAAAGTAATTTTTTTTTCTACTGTCTTTCAATTCTTGTACATTGTACACTGTACATTTTGTACAATTTGTCACTACTTTTTATCTCATTCTGACAATGAGTCACACTGCTAACTTGTCACTGGTCACTTGTAATTCATAAATCATGTTTATACAATTTTTCTTTTTCTATTTTTTTTCTCTTGTTCATCAAAGAAAAATAAAGAAACCTACGCACTACAACTACTCATTTTCCTATAAAGTAAGAAATAAATAATGCTGTAATAATTGCACTGGCTGCACTTACCGTTTAAAATTTAAATATTACATTATATAATTTTTTGTATATAGAAGTTGCAGTATAATTTATGTCATTTTATTTTAACATTATAAATTATACTTGTACATTATAAAAGTGACTTTGTTAGTTTGAATTTTGAATTGATGAATAAAAACTGCAGTCAACACTATTTATTTATAAATATGAACAACTTTTTGTCCTACCTTGTCAATTTCCAACATCAACATCAACATCAACATGCGCGTTGTGTACATTTTATACATTCGTCATTTATTATTCCATCCATTCGTCTTGAATCTTGAAACTTGAAACTTGAATCTCGAATCTCGAAAAAGATTCCAGGTTGTCTGGGATGGAACAAGGATAAGTAAACAGAGAGTGATAGATAAGTGATAAGTGTCGACATATTATTACTTGTATATTATTATTATTATCTCCTTCCCTAACCACTAACCAACCACCGAATTAACATTTAAAATTTACATAAACAACAAAACTAGCAATTATAAAAACAAGGAGTGAAAAAGATGAGAGTATCTCATGTCATTAGACGTTAGGCATTAAGCTGAAAGCCCTGTCAGGGTGTGAATAAATATGTACAAAATATTATGAATGGAGAATAGAGAATAGAGAATGAACTATGATTCATCATGTCCACCAAGCACCTGCAAAATTCGGCTGCTCTTCAGTCTTCAGTATTTTTTTTAGAATGTTTTGTGTTTTTTACGCTACATACTAGTTTCTAGTTTCTGCATACGGTGCTGAGTGCATTTACACGCAATTTTTTACACAATTATAGAGCAATTAAAAAACTGTAAGTTGTTGTAAAGTCTTTGCACTCTGTTTACACTTGTATTTTTTTTTTACTCCATAACCCATAACATGAAACATTATTAATTATTAGGAAATTATGAACTACGAACTACGATCTTCCTCAATAACAACTCTGTTAAGTGTTAGGTAATGTGTATAATGTATAATACCTACGTATCTAAAGACTCATTCTGCAATCTGAAAGCATCTACAATATACATAAAACAATGGATATAATAGATGAGTAAGAAAAAAGAAAAGTATCTACAATCTACAGACTGTAGATTCCCCATTATAAATTAAAAAAGAGAAAAACTACAGCAAAAACAGGTTTCATACTTTATGACATGGGATTAATTTCATTCAAAAATCATGATGGTGATGCTTCATCCAGGTGTTCTACTCCTCATCTCACATGTTCCTCTTCTTCTTCTTGGTGTACATTCGTGTATGTTGATGAGACACTGACCACTACCACTGGCATTCAATTTTTATTGTTCATGTCATCTTCCTTTTTATTTTTTATGTTTTATAATCCCACTTCATTTGAGTCTCTTCAGACTTGAGACTGAACCACGCTTGAACAAATGTACAATATTATGTAGATATTACATCATACATAATATATACACATGTTTGAATATAAAATTTCATGTACTTGTAGAAGGTAGAATATATCGTATATCGTATTGCATTAAGTTTTGAAGATGTACCAACGATAAATACACGAGACATTTGATATTTGATCCCTTTGAACTTTTCTCGGCGGACAACTGGTAACTGGTAATTTTTTCCATAGGCAAATTTCAAAGTTCCTACAAGCTTCAAGCTTCACCAAGTTATATAATTTACCATTTACCTGTAATCCGTAATGTGATGATAAATAAAGAAGTGAGATTGAATCTTTGGCTTTCAGTGTGGTTACGTCTTCCGAGTTGACCAGAAAGGACTAACGAAACTAAAGGTTTTCTCGTACATCGTTAAGTCGACAACGAATGTGAAAAGTTGCAAACTTTGATTTTATTTAGTTTTTGGAATAGCATTTGATTGAGTACTGAGTATTGTCAACTGAATATTGAATTGTAGAAAATATAAAATACACATAATTTTGACAAAGTTGTCAAAATGAGAACATCTCATCTCCAAAAAGTCATTTCGACACTACTAATTTTTGGAATCGGTCAAAATTTTGCAGTACCAGTGCCAGTGCCAGTACCCGGGGGATTTAGCCAAGTTGGATTTACCATTTATCAGAATAAAGAGGCAGCGGAACGTGCTCGTAATCCATATAAGTCAAGTCAGAATGATGGGCTACATTCTACCCATAAAAATGATAGGGTCATCGTCACATATTCTATCAACCACCCAACAAGCAATGGTCAACAGGGTAAGTCATCAGTTTTGAGTTAGTCTCTCGTCAGTCTTCAGTTCTTATGTCAATTTTCAATGGACTTTAATTTTGCCTCATCTTTTTTGTAGAAGCAGTAGCGGATGTGTCCAAAACCTTTCCCAACAGCAACAGGCACAACCTCTTCCAATCTCATCAGCAGCATCAAAAGCACATGGAGATGATTCGTCTATCCCAAATGCAAGCAAGTCAGGACAATTTTAACAGCAATCCCAATACAGAGTATGTATCCAACTTCCCATCATCAAATAAATATCCAGGACAAGAACAAAAAACTGGTCCCGTCAAGTTCAAATCTGTTGTTGACTACAGTAGCCTAAAGTCTGCATCGAAAACTTATCAGCAGCAACAGCAGGACTCAATCCAATCTCCATCTTCAACTAAACTCCAAGAGGAACAAAGACACAAACAGTCGCCTTATTTCACTTCAACTTTTGATAAAATCCCCTCAAATCATGACAACCAACACCCTGTCAAAGATGTCAAAAATTTAAATAATATTGACAACCTGGACTTAAAAGAAGCTTTTGATATGAATTATCCACTCCAGTATTTTTAATCTAATTAAGCATAGTAATAATAATAACAATAATAATTTTTATTATTGATAGTTTATTGAATAATGAATGGTTTATTTCAACTACTTTGTAAATACTTTGAAACTTGAATTAATAATACAAAATACATGACGCATGGGAAATAAATATAAGCAGTAAAAAAAATATTTATCATCTTCACCACAAAAATCAAAAGCACAAATATTTTGCTCATTTTTAATGATAATTGTTATTATTATTTCATTTGTTTTTGTCTGGTATTTTTGAGATTTTCAGACTGTATTGTAAATTGTAAATCTGACTCGAATAGAATAATGTATGTGCACATTTCACGTGTACTTGTCTGCTTGTACGACACAGGGTACGGAGTATGGAATATGGAATATGGAAAACTTTGGGGAGTGAAGCGGATAAAATCGTCCCGGCTTCCTGTCTCCACTGATTAGAACAAGAGTTATCTCAGAAACCATGTTCATTTTACATTATGCATTGTACATATATTATATTATATATTATATTATATATTATATAGGACATAAAACAGAAACCAGAAACATGCCCAAGTAAATATAAATATGCATTATAAATTGTAATATTCATGCATCATCCATCATACATCATACAAATTGTATGATACAATACAAACTACATACATGCTCCTACTGACCACGAGGTTCATCCTGTTTTTTTCACAGAGTTCCAACCTTCCAACATCTTAACAAAGTAAAAACTTCATAACAACACAATAATAATGATAATAATAATGCTGTTTTGTCATTTGTCATCCTCATACTCATGAAAAATTAGAAGGCCACAAATAAAAATCCCTTGAGATAGAAAACGCATGAGGGAAAAGTCATGAATCATATAATAATAATAACAGTATGGCGAAGAAATTTGGATTTGGATTTGGATTTTTGTTCTTTGTGTTGAGCTGTGAGTGTCACCGTTAGCATTATCAAATACCAAAAGTCCCACATTCCTGAGTTAAAAAAAGTAGTGGAAACTGGAACATTTCCTTGGAAGGAATTGGAAATTGGAAAGATGAGGGGAAAAAATTGTTTTCTAATTTGGGCATCAACTGTGATTTTGGGATTAGTTTTTGCGGAAGGTGTTTTCAGTGAGCGAGATTCGGATTTAGATTCCGATAATGGACAACCACTACCACGGCTTGACAATCGGAATTCATCTCCACGTCGATCACCTAGAATTAATACAGCGGCTCGTGGACGGAATGGAAATGGGAATGGAAATGGGAATGCAAATCGACGTCAAAAAGGAACTTGTCCCAAAATGAATATTGAAAATGGTGTGACGACTTTGAAACAGCGAGGACTTGTCGCGAGATATTTTTGCAGCCATGATTACGAGTGAGATTCTATTCTATTCTTTTGGTTCTTTTACTCTTTTATCATAAATCAACACAGAGAATAATATTGAGTGGAATGTAAAAATTCTGTGCTAAAATTGTAATAATATCAAGAGACAATCTAATTTAACATTTGAATATGATATGAATTTTCTTAGGTTATTTGGGTCAGAATTTTCGTTTTGTACCCGAGGTCAGTGGTCGGAATCACCGCCGATTTGTACTCGACCCGGATGTCGTCCTCTCTTCTTTCCGGTGGAAGGACAAGCGACGAGTCTCCTCTCAAACAGTGTGATGGAATTCTCATGTAATCCTGGATACAATCTGAAGGGTTCTAGTATCTTATTTTGCAATGGAATTAGGTGGAATGGGACTGAACCAGAATGTGAAGCCATCCCAAATCTTACAGTTATGACACCACAACCACAAACCACAACTCCGGTCTTCACTACTACCACAAATTCTCCTCCGATTCTACAGTCCAGATTTCCACTCCCACCTCCACCGACAACAACAATGCTACCTAAACCAACTCCAAATCCCAATCCCAATCCCAATCTGTTTGACACTTCTTCACATGAAATTGAGCCCACAACCATCAAACCAAACAACACTAAAGAAGAATATGATGATGATAATGATGATGATAATGACATTGACGTTTCCTGGAAAATATTCAGACAAGATAATAATAAAACAAGTAGTGGTGAAAATTCTGGAAATACAACAACAACAACATTTGGATTTTTACCTATTTTACCTATTTCTTCAACCACGGAAGCAGTAACAAACGCACCCACAACAACAAGAGGAAGAGAAAGTGAGGAAGCTGTCAAGCAGTCTATAGTTAATACTACCACTACAATTAGCATAAAAGTGATGACGAATACTGAAAGTCCTTCAAATTCTATTGATGTTTTCCCTGCGAATTCACAAGGTGATAGAGGAGAAGTAAACTCTGAAAAAACCTCGCCCATCAACACAACTTCATTTTCATACACAAACGCCACCGTGGATTTGATTACAAATAATATTGAAAATAAATCCACTACAAGTTTTCCTCCTGGAGTTGCTACAACCTCAGTGAAATATAATAACTCAAACACTACAATTACCAGTGCAACAACAACAACCACGGAACATGCGGTTGTAACACACTTGAGGAATCTGACTTGGAACATCAAAATTTTACCCACAAATTCAAGGGCGAGACAAATTCAACCGTTAAATTCATCTCTCTCCTCTGGACGTCGACCTGTAGTTGTTCCTGAAATAATAAGCATGAATAGAACTCGTCCAAGTTCTATCAGTGTGACTAGTTGTATGGCCAAGAACTTTCAGTCTCAACAATGTCGTCAATATTTGGATTCCCTACGGAGTCGAAATAGATTCCTTCCAACAAGTAATTCATCCCGATTATTATTTACACCTACAACTACAACCCCAAGCACAACTGGAACTCCCAGATATAACATGAGCAACAACAACAGCACCTTTGCTTCACTGAGACCAAATGTCTTCAATATTACAGCACATAATTTTCCCTTTATGAATGCAACAGCTGCTCGAATATTCCCAAATGTCCGAATTCGACAAAATTATAGCACAGTCGTCCGAACAGGAAATTCAAGAGTGAATAATAGAAACCAAATTAGAATATCAATCCAGCCTACTACAAAGAACTTTCCTCGAGCCAAAACCAGAACAACAACAAAAACAACAACACCATTAACAACAACAACAACAAGATTAACAACAGTGACAGCGACAGCGACGACTTCAAAAACTCCAACACTTCAAATGACCAACACAAGTATTAACAACAGCAATAACAACAATACTCATTCCAATTTTGATAATACAATCGATCAGTACATAAAAGTGACTAGTAACCAAAGTACAGATAATGTTGAGAGCGAACGAGAAGAAATTGAGCAAATTACAGAGGAGAAAGTGAAACATGAATTCATAACACCATTCACTTTGCATGGTTTGACTAATAAGAAATTCATTGAAGGGGACAGATTTTCCCAATCTGAAAATGAACATGGCAGTCGCAGTAGCATTCTAATTACTAGTATTTCAATTCTCTTTGGTGTAGCTTTGATTGGATCCTTTTCCTTTTTAATTCTACGACTATATCGAAAATTCAAAGGGATTTCCAGAGCTGGAAGTGAGGATAGTGACGGGAAAAATTTATCTGTTCATCACGATGCAGAAGAGGATTTTGTATATTTTGGAAACAGTCAACTGTGAAACGATCATTTTAAAACTTATTTTACTACATTTAGTTGACATTTGACTGTGTGCTTTTAAGCATGAAATAGAAAGTAGAAGTATGAACTTTTCATTTTTGTGAACTACAAAACATTATGTGTGTCTTTATTAGATAAAATATATTACTATATGAATATCTCTATAATCTACAATATCCTCATACACAAATCCCAAATCCCAATAATTATTTATATTCTGTCGTATGTGTTTTTTACGTTTTAAAAAATTTAGTGAATAAAGCAATGAAATGAAGTCTTTATGAAACAATAATAATTACCTGTTTTTACAGTTTCAAGTTTCACATCATTTTCTTTCCGTTTATTTCATCACAAGTAATTATAAAAAATGTATTGAATATAAACTATTTAGGCAATGTTTATAATAAAAAATGTTGTACAGTTAATTTATATAATATGACAGCACTTTTCTCTATCTACACCCGCACCGAATTTTGGAAGAAACCTATTTGAGTACTGAAGCATATAAAATGCATAAAAAATAATAGAGAAAGTTAGGTACAACCACAAGAAACAAGAGGAGAAAGCAAAAAATGAAAAAGAAAGAAATTTGTACTTACAACTAGAAATGCTGCGGTCAAAAGCATACATTTCCCTTCAATATTCAACTCACGCGGAAATGAAACAGTAAAATTATAGGGATTATTCTTGT
The DNA here is from genome assembly GCA_034698265.1 of Sminthurinus aureus. NCBI lineage: Eukaryota > Metazoa > Arthropoda > Collembola > Symphypleona > Katiannidae > Sminthurinus > Sminthurinus aureus. The sequence goes on from JAQGBH010007166.1 coordinate 9,223, forward strand.
CTGTTGTGTCAAGTTTCATACATCCAATAACTTGATCATACGCCCGAATTTCGATACTATTGTGACCTAGTTTTGATTGAACTGGATCTTTACTATTTATCAAAATTTCAAACATGTCCTCTCCGATTCGGTTTTGACATGTAACATGTGGTACATTCAATAAATCCAAAGCTGAACTTTCTATTAGTCCAAGAAAATTCTCATTCAAAGTTACAGCTGTCAGCTTTAGTAGAAAAAGTAATACAAGTTGGAATATTTTTCAATTAATTATGAGATAGAATATAGAATATGTGTGAGAAAATTTATTGTGTCGATACGACACATAATAATGTGTCATAAACCGAATTTATATTCTTATAATAAGTAAGAAATAAGACATGAGAAAAACGAACATGTAGTTGAGATACAGCCGCAAAACACGAAGATTTTCTATCAGCGTCCATGAAATTCATAAACTGAGACTCTAGAATGAGTGAGAGACAAGTTACAATTTTTAAGCAAAACCAGTAGATAGATTTGCCCCTGTTGTACACTAATGTAGTGATTATAGACTATAGACCCTGAGAGAGAATAAAAATATTTTGTGATCTTCTCCGTGTCCAGATTGTACCTGTTTGTCGACCATCATTTCCTCCACTTCTTATTTCCATTAAAGCTGGTTTCATCAGCAGGCTGAGGTGCTTCATCCCAATTCCAGCAGGCTCATTTGCTACATCTTTTGATTTATATTCTAATTTTAATATTGGTTTGCTTTCACGTCCTAGTATACTGGTCACGGAAGGAACCTCACCTACAACTATATAAATAGCAAAAAGTACACACATGATGGTTGATTTTTCAGTCCTATTTTTTGATTGATATTCAAATATTTTGGAAATATCCAAAAGTGTACAAGTTGTAAATTTTAAAGTTTATATTAAAATAAAATACTTTAGAATTAATTAGAATTTAGAGTCATTACTGATGTTTCCTTCTGGGAAAAATGTGACGTCCTTTTCCAAAGCTAGTAAGTCCATTTTTCAAAAGTTGCAAAATGTACACTATAAACTGTTTGTCTCATATTTCACCATGTAGGAGAATATTTTGAAAAAATGGAATAATTATTTTAGATTTAGAGACTTCATTGGTTGATTTCAATTTCTAGCCTAACATGAAATATAAGCTGTTGCACTAATTGAAACACAAATGCAAAGATAAACTAGATATTACTGTAAACTAGCGACAGCAAACTTTCCAACCTATAGCTGTATGCATGTAGATGAAATGGCATATATATATTTCAAATTTCAATTCATAAATAAAACATATGTCAAAGATAATGATAAGATAATTTTTTATGATGACTCTCAAATGTATAGTTGTGCAACTGTCATATTGAAAAATAAATGGTTCACTCACTTGTATACATGTGTTTATATGTATTCAAAACAAATCATACATCATATACACAGCTTACAATAATGAACTACCTGTGGTTTATTTATATGAAGTAGCATCGTCATAATAATGAAATCATGGATTATTATTATAGACACGAGAACAAAAGATTATTTCTAAAAGAGCCAATATAAGTATATCTATAATGGCATCATCATTTTATTGTTAAAAGTCTAACAGAAAATACAGAATATGTTTTTTATTTTTTTCATTTCGTAATATTTGATTACACTCTCTTTCTCTCACTTACATAATCAGTAATCCGTATAATATTTATCCATAGTTTAATAGTACTACCAACTAATACAGTATAGGTATTATTATTACACTATGGTAGTATATAAACTTGAATACACATAATATTATACATATCTTTACCATGCATTTCATTTTTTATTTATTATTATTATGTATTATGGCTGTCGCTCTAAAATATATATAAAATAAACTGAAGAACAATCAATCTAACGTCTACAAAACCATTAAAAATAATAATGTGTTATTTACAACAATTTTATTTAATATAAAACAGAAAAACGCATAATCATAATAATATTATTATAGGATGAATTTCGATTTTTTTTATATATTTTTCACGCAACATATGTTTTTAACACGTATTTCTTAAAAATAATGGAAATCGTCCGATACAAAACAAAATAAAAATAGCAGTATAAAGCTGAGTATTCACAAGACGCGAACTGCTTGCGAATCGAGATAACGAAATGTTCACAAAATATTTCGTGTTTCA
>JAQGBH010007167.1:0-11410 GCA_034698265.1 Sminthurinus aureus
CCGATAAGTGAGAAAAACTGTAGACCTTGCAGATTATACTTTAAATCCGAAGGCACAAGCATTTTGAATCTTGAATCTTGAATCTTGAATCGAGGTGAATTGTGTTGAAATGCTGAGAATGAATGTAAAAAATGCAAACTAGGAAAATACCTGTATTTGGAGAGCGAGTTGTATCACAAATTACAAGAGATTTGTCTGTGTTTTCTGGACTCTTTTCAACTTGCAAATAAAAACTTGGAGAATTTTGCTCAGTGTTCCACAACCACTACTTTTGTACAGCGCATACAGCATAAAATTCAGAATGTAGAATGTAGAACAGTGAATCGATAATAACTGAATGAATAACTGACGAGGCAATTTAATCAACGCTCTCCCGTTCCTCGTCCAAATTAGTAATTTCGGGTCTTATCTTGGCGGAAGTAAATGTAGAAACGCTGGAGCTGACAAATACAAAACGAGAACAAACGGTGCTCAAGACTTCGGATTGTACTAATTTCTTATGAAGCATGAATTTTTAATAAATCTCAATTGATACGACAGATATTAATTGAATTGCCTCGTGGAAAGACAAGAATCGTATGTCGATGCTACATCATTTCAGGTGGCTTTTTCTTTCCACGAGGCAACTAAATCAACAACTGTAAATGATTCATATAACTTTGCAAGTTACGACGACATTCTTCTTATTTTTCCTTGGTCCAATCTACACTCTACACTTTACATTTTACAAGTATTTTCCTATATTTTCCTGGCTCAGGTACTCCAAACTCCAATTCAAGCCAATGCCTAAAGCCTAAGCACAATCAATACTCAATACTCAATGCACAACTTGGAAAATAACTTGTGTTATTTTCCATGTTTTCCACCGGGCTCAGGTGCACTCGTTATAATTTCCACACATTCTGCTCGGAAGATATAAGTGCATATGTGAATCTGGAAATACGACTCCACATGAAAGTCAAGGGTACAAAGTGAATTGAATTTTCTTTTGAATGCTAAATACGTTTCATTCAGCTTCATTGCAATATATGAACAAATAATATCCAAAGACGTGAATTTTTTTTTCATAAACGTTGATTAAACGGGAAAACATGTATTATGCGCGGTTAGCCTACCAATTTTGTCAGTTTATTACAATTGAATGATTTATGAACGTGTAATCAAAATATACGTTGTTTGCATTGTCAAAAGAAATATATTGACCAATTCACCAGTCCAATTCAGTTGTTGCCATTAACTGTAACAATCGGTCATTTTATTCCATTGTAACACCGAGCCATAAATTGAGCATAAAAAAGCATACATGTGGTTTCAACTTTGCCATTTAGCTACTCTTTGACTGCATCAGTTTTAACTGCACAGATTTTTGAGTATGCTCTGCTTCCAGGTCAACCCTGGATTGGGATTTTTCATAGCATGTTCTGTGTTGCTCAATATTCTGAGAGGCTCAATTGGGCAGACAGATCCAAGTCCAAGTGTTTCAACTTCCGTTGTTACCCATATTTGCCGACAACAAACCGCATTTCAAGAATCAGGCAAAGTCCAGACTCCACTAAAAGCCAAACCAGAAATTGATGACTCAACTTGCGGGTGGTATCTATGGACAAAACGTAGGTGAGTTTGTTGGATGCATTGTTCTTTGATTTTTCTGATTTTTATTTCAAAATTGAAATTCAATTCCAACAAAATAACAAATAACAATGAAAAATTACACATTGAAATTTTTAAGCAGAGCACTCAAAATCCGAATCATGTCCGTCATTTGTCCATGAAGCCTGTACAGAAATCCAAGCTCCAAACACAGTGAAAAAAGGAAAAGGAATCGCTCAAACCCAAAACCAATTGAAACAAGGCGCCGATATATGTATGTATTATTTAATGCAAAATTTATTACAAAAATGTGTTACAGAATTTTGATTGCAACTTGTACGAACTTTCATGTACGCTTTACAAAAAAATAGGCAGAAATTCGACAATTCAAGGACTTCCGAATCCACAAATAGTGTCATCCGCGAGTAAATACCCGTCCCTTGTGACGATTGAAAAGGGCCATCGATGCAAGAATAAATTATGCACTGGACTTATCGCGGACGAAAATTGGGTCATTGTGATGAACTCTGGGTGCATGTATAAATGGATTTATAGCTCAGATCTTGATTACTTTGAGATTGTTGCTGGTGAAATGAAATTATACGTTGAAGATGGGACGGAGCAGAGGCGATCACCCGTACAAAATATTCAACACCCCGGACACAAGTTTTAAAATATACACTTTAATGCAAATATTTATATTTTTTAGACCTCCAACATGATACAACAATGTTTGAACCTGGATCTGTGATAAATTTAATAGGTCTCTCTTAACTTGTGTATATTTTTAGCATACCAAATTTGTTGCATAAGATTTTGATTTACAGACCTAGAGAACAACACTTTTACAAAGACAACATTGCCCTCGTCCGTGTCGACACCCCTTTCGAGTTTAATGATCACGTGCAGCCGATCAATTGGACAGATATCGAGACGATTGCGTCATCTATTCCAAATTTAATCCTCACAACTGCCGGTTGGACTCTAGGGGAGCCAATGAAAGAGGACCAAGTTTTGCATAGCAGTCTTATTGAATCTCCGTTGGATTATTTTCCGATAGACGAATGTTATGACAAAAAGATGGAAGGTGACCAAGCTCCAAAGGAAACACTCATTTGTGCCGTTAAATGCCCTTTTAGCGGTGACGAGAAAACTCAACCACTCCGAAACATTCTGTTTGGTCAAGTTGATTCAAATTCTGCTCCAGTTCCCATTGGATTGGGCCCGCTAAAACATCGTTTTGGTGCTCCAAAAAGTATGTAAAAGTAGGGTTTTCTTGTTCTACGTGTGACTCGTGCAAGAAATGTCGTAAGCGTAACGAATCATATTGTTGATGGGGGTCGTTTTCCGTTTAAACGGAGTGCCGAGTGCAAGTGAATATCTAGTCTGTGTGAAACATAATGGTCATGATGGACAACATCTACTGCACGGTACCTTTTTCTCGTGAGTGGAGTGGAATTCAGTGGTAATTCCGCCCTGTGACTCATTTTTATGTACGTGGGTGACACTTTTCAATCATTTGAATTGAATTATACAAGTGGATTTTCCTTAGAAAAGAAATGGGAGTGAAAGTCATGGAGTGGAATGGAATGGCGGGGACAGGTGAAGGGAAAGCTTTGAGTTTTGAAATAAACAGCACTCGTTTTGTTCAGATGTCTATTTCTCTATTTATTTATATATTTTTCTTTAGAATTCCAGAAGTCCATTATATGACTGTAAATTTTATAAAATAAATTTTAAACCGTTTATTTTATTTTATTTTATTTTCAAAGAAAATTTTTTGTTTCTGTTTGAATTGTTTTTTTTCTGAATAACATTTCTCTAAAATAGACGCTTAAAACCAGTTGAAAATGAAATTCTAACACATTTTGAACATTCTATTGTGTATTTCAAAGAGCTTTTCAATGGGACTTTTTGTCAAATGTCAAATGGTGACATGCTATGCTGCTTACATTTTAGCGACTTGACTGTGCTACGTTTCATGTCATTTCTCATTTCACAGTGGTATCTACAAATATATTTTGTTGTACATGTTGGGTACAATTTCTTTATTCTTGTGTTTTTAAAAACAATTCTCACAGAGTTGTTTAACATAAAGATCAATAAACAACGAGCAAAACAGACAGAGCAGTGGGAATTTTTTCTTGTAGAAAGTGCTTGAAATTTTTCCGAGTCAGGTTCAAAATAAACAAACTCCAACTGCATTTTGTATTGCCATTGAAAATTGTGATTCTGACTTGAATCTGAAACTGAATTCCCCAATGCCAACTTGCCGGGAAAAACTGAGCCGTGCCCCGTTTTGGAGTAGATTTAGCGACGGGCGCAAAGTACACATGATATTAGAGGATAAAAATACAATTGGAAACCAAACAAACGCCACTAATTTTAGCATTTTGGAGGAATTTGTTAAAGTGTACGCAAGTTTTAATATTTTATACGACTTTCTCATTTTAATCCAGACTATTCAAGTTCAAGCTGGAATTAAAATTTATGAGGACCTGTCATCAATTAATACGAAACATCAACATCAACATCAACATGAGCATCAAGATGAAATAGAACTAATTGTGATTGAGAAATGGTTTGATTTTTGCCTTGCTCCTGAAAACATGTTTAAAATATTAGTTTCAACTCAAATTTCAGCCAGTCGAATTGACATTATCAAGATTTTCCGCATGGACTTTCAAATAATCAACTTTAAATCTACAATTCGAGTCACACCATTGAATCCCTTGAAATTCCCGCTTAATTCAGACCGCCATTTTTTTGAATTCAAAACAAAAAGAAACCATGAAAAAATCAAAATCATTAAAAAAATTTACCTTGGTGAATTATATCACCATGTTGAAAGAAATGATGCGGTTGATTTTACAATTGGCCTAAAAGACGACCCACGACTTTCAACCAATTTCAAAATGAAAATGTTACAGCTCAAAAGCCGTGACATGGTTAAAATTATGATGATTCGTGAAATCCTTGGCCATTTAAATCTGTCGGTCATCCCTGTATTTGATTGGAATTTACCATGCGATAAATATGGACGATCCTGTGGCTCCATCTTCACCACAGCAATTTGCAATTGGAATCAACGGCGAATTTTAGAGTGTCCGCATACAAAAACAATAGAGGCAGATCGTCAGTACAAGATCCTGTATTTTTCCGACCAAAATAAATTCAATACAAAATGGCATAACGTCATTTTGGCTACAAAGTCTCTAGTTTCTCCATTTTCCACCGCAGTGTGGCTTCTCCTCACCGCCGCCATTTTGACTTCAATCCTGATCATGATTTTTAAAAGTAGAATTCCAGTCGTCACTAGTAAAAACCTCGAGCCCGGATTTTTTTTCAAAATTTTTGCCACAAGTTTGATGGCCGTACTACGTCCATTTTTATTTCAAGTAACACGTTTGTCTTTTGGTGGCAGTAGATGTCGCTGGTGGTTTTATCTCTTTTGTGTAATCTCCTGCTACTGGATTTCACAGTTTTACCAGAGTGAGTTGAAGAGCGAGAAAACTGTGATTAAGGTTGAAGATGTGGATTTGTCAGTAAGGGAGTTGATCGAAAAGGGCTATATTTTTACCAGTGCCTACAACGCTACATCTATCAGCGGAACCTTAAAGTACATACAATCCAAGCGAAGAGAAACCATGACAACGGAAAAAACAAAAATAAAAATAAAGCAAGCCAAGAACAAGGACCTGAGTGACTTAGATGTGATTCTTGAAAATTGGCGCAATGACCCCACTAAGGAGATGAAACTACCAATAGCCATTATGATTTACTCAACGGATGAATCCCTGTGGAAAATTTGCCTCCCCATAAAATATGGACAAAAAAGTATCCGAATCATGAAAAATTATGCTGTCTTTGGCTTCCAGCGCCACATTTACCTTTCCCCGCCAAATTTAAATTTGATTTCGCAGGCTTTTCAAACTGCACATACTTCAGGGATTTTTGGCTACTGGGACCAAATTTGGAACCAGTTTCGGTTTCAGCATGAGGTGAAAGAGTTGATGTTGCCTGGAGGTGGAGATCCGTGGCTTTGGAAATTGTACAGTGAGGATCGAGAAAAGGAGGTGGAAATGAACAAGCTGCCCACATTTAAAAATACAGTGAATCACTCTGCTTGTTTACTATATGTATGGAGTTTATCCGTGGGAATTATTGTATTTGTTATAGAACAACTTTTACAATTCCGGAGATAAATAGTGTAAAAATTTCAGACAAAGTTCAAAATCAATGTTGTTGAAAATTCATAGAATTGTAAATTGCAAATTGTCTGGAGCTCCTCTTGAATATGATGAACATGCAATTCTTTTTATAAACATAGGAAAAGAAACACAACGAGGATGCAAAATAAAACCCAAATCCAATTCTTTTACTTGTTTTTTGTAATTTACATGATAAAATTATCTTTTTTCAATGATCAATGTATAAAGATTCATAAAATATTTAGTTGACAAAAAAAGTTCAAGAGATGAAAAAGCAATGTACATGTTATATATTTCATATATTTAATCATTATGGTCCAAGTGGTAAAAATAGTTTGTCCAGGGTCATTGAGACAGTCAATTCCATGAACTCGAGGCTCCAAAATTGGTTTCGCATCCCTGAGTCATCTCATTCGCCCATCACACAGAAACGAGTTGCCATGGAGTATGAGTACATTTTGAAAATTTGTTACAAATAAGTTTCAAAATTAGCGCTGGAAATGTAGACAAAGTTGTTGAAGCTCAAGTCAAGGATAGCTGGTCGAAGGAGGCTTGCTATTCTATTTGTAGGACTCCAATTTCCATCAGTCATCTGGTTTCGGGTCATGTTGATGGTCAAAACGGCGGTGCTCAGATCTCTCTGTTGTTCAAACGGAAGCCAGCTTCCTTAATCTCCTTCATTACTCCAGTTGAATTTCGCGCCTTGAACTGTTTGATTCCCCATGCATTTCTTCCTAAAAACGACTCCATTACGGGCGGTACTGTGGCGGAATCTGACCATCAATTGGATTCCAAAAAGAGATTGCTGATTTCGATATTGAGGGAGTATGAACTTATAAAGGTTGTGACTTTTGTGCATTTGACGATGTGGAGCAGGTTGATTTTGAAGTTATCCAGTTTGTTCATCTTCAGGATTGAAAGATTTACACTGTCTAGTCTCAGCTCATTTATTTGGGCAATAGTTTTGACCCCGTTGACCTGACCCTTCGTTTGGGTTTGGTTGTAAAAGTTGATGAGGAACAGGTCCAATTCCTGTTGAGTGTTGACTCCATGACAAATGATGGAATTTTCCACGGGGTCACACGAAGGGCGATCCTTCAATCGGCGGAGGGCAATCTGCAGCCACACTGACTCCGATTGAGACGAGGAACAAAATTAATAAAAAAGTCATGACGACGTGTTTTTTTATTGGTAGGAAAGCTAACGAATTGTGTCTGCTTTATATTTTCTTTCAACTGTTGTGAATTATGAGGCTACAACATTTAAGTTCGTTCTTTTTATACCAATACCAATGGCTATACGATCCAGGATATTTTGTACTCACAGTAAAAATAGATAAAATCCATGTACTGCCCATTCAAAACTCAAAACGTATGTAAAAAGGATGAGTCAAAGAAGGCTCAAGCTCTGATGAAAAACTGTAATCTTTCAGCTCTGATATTTCATTTTATTACAAGGGGACATTAATCACTGTATCGACCACAGCAAATTCCCACACTTTGTCCACTACTCAGTAACACGTAGAAGTTATCTCAGTTTGTATTCATTATTCATGCGTTTTTCCACTTAAAATCCATATTTCATTCATTAATTACTCAATACTCAATACATCCATTTGTCAGGGAATTTTGGTGGTGATGAAAAAACTTACATAGTAAATCTAGTGAGATGTGCGAAAGTTTGCTGTTGGCTGTACTGGGTAACTACTTGCAGGTGCGTAAACGTTTGGAGAAATACGGCACTGATAAAAAATGAGTCATGAAACTCCTTTAACGTTTTTGATGATTCCATCATGTTTCATGGTGCTCATCATCAACACCTGATGACGAATGATGATTGATGAGCTGCCAATGCATCGCGATTATTCCAAATTGGTCGATTAGTTCTAATCAAGATGCAACACATGTAATTTGAAATTAAAAACCACAACGAAACCCGGTAAAAATGTTATATGAAAAGTAAACAAACAGTGTGGCACAAAATGAGTTTTTCTCAACATTTTGGTGCTTCACTTTGTCCTTTCGTTATTAATTTTTTTATCATAACTAATTTTCTCTTTCAATTTGTTTTGGGTTTTGGAATACAGCATACGCGCAAAAAATGTATTCATGTTTGAAGTTTGAGTATTTACTATTTGCACAACAAGGAACCGATGAGAAAGATGAGGTTTAAATTTTAAATCGTTGTGCAAAATAAAATAAAAAACCTGCTTGTTCAACCATTTTACACAAAAACGCTGTGGTTAAAATTTACAATTGCGGGTATTTAATAGCACAAGTCCTGCGACACTGGAATTCATCGATTGCTTCCTGAAAAACAAGCCGACAACCTCGGTTGCCGCCTTGAGACACGCGTGTCGCGGCTTTACGTGACTCTGACATTGAAAACACAGCAAAGAGGAAAAAACCAAGGGCAAACCAAAGGATTGTCTGGAACACGAGACAACAATCAAAATTAATCCCAAGTTGATTTTCAATCAGCACTGGACAAAAGTCATCCTTACTTTGGTAATTTTTGTACTGGTAAAAAAAATAAACGAAAAGACTTACGCGTTTGTTCATTTTGACTTCTCATTTTCAAAGTGACCTGACATTTTTTGTATGGGACCTAGAGACTTGGTATTTGGAAAGCAGGTGTATTAAAGTGTATATTTTGATATTCCGGCGTCGTACTTCGAAATTCTTGCACTGGCGGGAAATTGGAAAGGAAAATCCGAAATGACACTTTTGGTATTTATTTACTTATTGTATGTTCAATGTTCATACTCAATACTCACTCTAAGGTTGTATTTTGGATACTTTGTGATTTTTTATCCAGGAGCTTTTTACCATTTCCTAAATTTATCCATGTTTTTCTGGCTCACCGCCACGTCCTTAGACATTGGGCTAAAATGCAGGTTTTTCCCAATATTTGTACATTTTACATTCTACAGTTCAGAATAAAAACAGATTGTGTCAAGTTTTTTTTTGAACTATGTAATCTTCTAAAAAATCGTGTTTTCGAGCTCCGGGACAAGGTGTAATTTTTTGGAAAACACGATTTTTTTAAAACAATTTGTCGGACTTGAAAAAATTACCAAAAATACTTCGGCGGTTTTCTGACTCAACAAAAAAACCGCATCTCAAAATTCCAATTATTACGGGTACTTTGTTCGGAGCGTTTGGCTTCTGCGTCAATTGGCGCTATTCCCGAGATAATTATTCAAAAATCCATAGCTCCTTAACCATGATTGTAACTCCAACGGGTCAAAAACAAAAGTTGTAGAAAAAAAGATGCTCTTCAACTTCTATTTTATGACCATATAGCTAAATAGTCAGGAAAGCGGGATATATACTATGCTAGGTAGCTGTACCTCTTTCCGATATTCCGAATTCGCTCTCATATAATATATTATTATTTATTATTATTATTGAGTTTATTCAGAGGTTCAGGAAATCATACATTAGGCAGTAATGTTACACGGTTACAATACTGAAGGCAATGTAGGTTTATAATTTTGATAGTAAACATCGAATGATGTAATTTTGACAAGATAGAATATGAATAGATAGATATAAAATAACAGTTAATACAAGAAGAAGCTCACGCAGCTCCAAGGAGCACAGTGACAGAAAGATAATAAGTTGAATGTTTTACAATATTCAGTGTAAAAATGTTTTAAAAGTTCTCGTGTAGATATTTTATCATTGTTGGTATGGTAGAATGACGGTAACGTTCGTATTTACTACTTACTAGCCTAAAATTAAAAATATTTTTATTGTATCTGGAACTATAATTTTCACTTCTGATTATCTTAAATGGTTCTACCCAGTGTTTAAGGTGATTGTTCTTAAGTAGTGATAAGCTAAAATTGTTTAGCAACAAAGTTCTTCTTTCTTCTAAAAATGTAAGATTAAGCTTATGACATATTGACAGATAATTACTATTACTTATGTATACACCACATATAATGGACAGAGCCCGTTTTTCAACACTATTAAGTATATATACACTATTTGTATTTATACTACTTGACCATAAAACACTACAATATCAAGTACACTACGTATATGTAATATATAAATATATATAAATTGTACACTGTTCATTCCACAGGATTTCAATTTTCGTAGGATATATAGTTTTCTACATGCTTTCACGTACATACTATTTACTTGGTTATTCCAGTCGACACTATCATTTATCATAACACCGAGTAATTCAGTACAATTTATTTTGGGTAAGCAAATGTTATTTACAACAATGTCAATATTACTTTGCGATTTTTCTAATGATCTATCAATTATAATAACATTACTTTTGACTGGATTGAGACACATTTAATGTTCATTCATTGTATCATAAATATGACTGAGATAATCATTAATTAGTGGCTGAGTCTCATGCTTTACAACTTCGACTACACACATATCATCTACATATGCGTACATCATGTTATTGTGGCCAGCATATTTTTCTCTAAACGATTTTAAAACTTTATTGACTAAAACAATAAATAAAAATGGAGCTAACTTTGTACCCTGTGAGGTACCATTGGAAATTTTTAAAAACATTGACAATAAACATTTTTCTTTCGTACACTGTACTCTATTTGTCAGAAAATCAGCCAGCCCGAAAACATCATGACTGCATACTCCTAATTCAATTAAGGCATGAACAAGTACATTGTAATTGACTAGATCGGAAGCTTTGGATAGATCCAATAGAACTATTATTACATAAGTATTTGGAGTGTCTAATGCTTTAAGAACAAAGTCACACAATGAAACAAGATAATGAGTAGTGAAAGACCTTTTTATTGTCCCATACTGACTAATGTCAATCTTATCAATTATTTGTTGATAGATTCTAGTGTACATGAAATTTTCCATAATTTTGCTGTAAATATTAGTTTGGGTTATCGGCCTTAGATTTTCAATGCATACATTATTTTCATCCTTGAGAATAGGAGTAATAAACCCCCTTTTCCACTCTGAGGGTACAACATAGTTTTTAAACCTGAAATTTATAATGTAAGTGTACACTGGAACGATATGTACAGCTGCTATTTTTAAAAGTTTGACGAGTAACGCACCAGGTACATTTGCCTTGTGTACATTCAGAGTTTCAAAAGCTTTTAGGACTTGTATTTCATTAACATACAGACAATATGTATTAGACTTATGGCTTAATTCTATCTTATGGCTTAATTCTATCTTATCTAAAGGCTTATATCTATTGTTGATACTAGAAAAATGTACATTTATATTATTCAAGATTGTGCGTATGTTGCACACTGCCCAATTTCCGTAATCAGGCGGCCAAAATTACAAACCTGTGACCATAGGGGCAGAAAAATACGCTGATTCCGAATAGGGGCACCATTTTTATCCAAACGCATTTCCCGATCCGAAAATTTGGGTTTTTTAAATCTGATTTTAATTGAAAAGTTGTAAAATTTCGACGCCGTTTTATGTTTTAAAAAGATTTTTTACGGTATTATTAATACCATTTTCTTAATTTTCACAACTTTTGAAGGCCTGAAGAGATAAATAACCAACACCATCAGATTCAGCAGGTTGAAATCTATCGATTGGTGTGACATTCATTAAATTTCGCGGAGCGATTGA